>JAAMXU010000954.1:579-33789 GCA_019693545.1 Chaetoceros muelleri | reverse complement strand
ACACCAACCCGACAGGACAAGTAGAAACGGCCTGTGAACCAGGCGCACTGTGATGCCGAACATGGGAGCCGCACAGTTGACAACCTTTCGCTTGATCGCCGCCCCATGGGGTCTATCAGTGGTCTATCGTCTATCCCAGCCAGAGGACTGCTGGCCCCATCGTTAGTTATCACACAAGCAGACACAATCACTACTTCCACGTGCGTAAGAACCCGTTTTATCTTTCTCGATGGAATTCCAGAAACGTGAGCTTCCTCCAAAAATCAATACACCATGAAGTGCCAATATCGCAATATAGCTACTTATTTATTTCTTTTCGCATGTTTCTTTCAAACATGCGTCCTTGCTTCTTGCAATGGAGTTGAAACAAGACCATCTGTATCCTTTCTTCCTCGGCGAGAAGTTACACAACTTCCAAATGCACGAGGCGACCACTCGGAAAAGGTTTCGCTCTCATCTATTCTTTCCGTGAAAGAATCTAATGTAGATACGACCAAGGATTTAAGTGGCATTCACAGAGGAGGTGCTATCTCTACTCTCATGCCATCCTTGAACGAGATCAAGGGATCTGCTGTCTTTCTCGCTTTAGACCACTTCTTTCGCGTTTTGTTCAAGAAAAATGGAATTTCTTTCCCATCCCAATTGGGCGGTTGTTGCATTTTATTCGCACTCATGATTCTTGCAGAATTTGTTAAGTCTGGAGTAGGAGATTCTGTCTATGGTTATTTAAGTCCAGGTGCTGGTCTTCTTGCGAGGTGGATTGCAGTCTTTTTTGTTCCTGGTCTTGCCATGCTTCCGAATGCTCCAAGTATGGGAAGTGCTTTGGAGGTAAGTGAGCCTCGGTTGGAATCGTCAATTAGAATAGAAACTGTGCGATTGTATGTGTGTACATGATGAAGACTATTTTATGTAGAGCCCTTGAAGTTGTTCTTGGAACGCTACGGCGTAAAACCCTCCAGGAAGCCTTTTTGGTAGCAGTGACACAAACTTTGCGGTTCTGCCGTAGTCTGATACACACATACAAACACACGTGATAGTTTGAGAATGATTACGTTTAGTATTTATGTCACGTGGAAGAGTCCAATGTTGTCATTTAGGAAATCCATGCACTCATCAAGTTGGATTCTTTTATCAGGTGTTCAAGGTTCTACTTGTCGTCGTTGTAGGATTTTATTATTCCGCTGCCACTACCGCATATGCTGTCCTAGGACTTCGCAAAATGCAGGGCTCCGTAACTACGGCTACTGTATCCAGGACTACCAAAGGCCCTGCATCCAAGCCATTTTCAACGGAACTTGTAGACCTTCTCATGAAATCGTTTGTTCTGACTGGAGCTCTCAGTATTGGGGCGTCATTGGCCGGGAACGAATATGCAGTTCCATTGCGGGCCCTTTTCATGACCATCACGGCATTCTTTGGATATGTCTGGGGAGCACGTCTCCCAGCTGCCTTCACTAAAATTGTCCATCCTCTTGTGACAAGTACTGCCGTTACTCTCCTAGCTACACAGTCCTTGGCAATCGCGACAGGTGAACAATTCAATCAAGTGCTTGCAACGTACAAAGTGGGTTCCATACACCCCATGAAAGCCGGTGCTGGTGACATTCTTCTTTACCTCCTAGGGCCCACCGTTGTGTCTTTTGCTATCGCAGTGTATAGCCGTAAGGACAAAATTGCAGAAAACCTTCTGACCGTCATGACTTCCATGATGGTGGGAAGTGCAGGTGGACTCTTTGGCACTGCTGCATTTGTGCGTCTATTGAAACTTGGAGGTGATGCTGGCAGTGTTTTGCGCAAGTCCATGCTTCCTCGGAATGTAACAACACCCCTAGCCATTGCAATCACTCAGATCATCCAAGGGAATGTTCCACAGGCATGTGCTGTGGTAGTTCTGACGGGTATATTTGGAGCTACATTTGGGGCGTCATTTATGGACTTCCTTGGTATCACAGATCCTGTATCTCGCGGAATGGGAATCGGAGCGTCTGGACAAGGACTTGGCGTGGCAAGCATAATGCATGAGACCGAGGCATTCCCATTTGCTGCAGTTTCAATGGTATTGACGGCCGTGGCAGCTACTACATTGGTATCTATCCCCGCAGTTGCGAATGCAGTGGTGAACCTGGCATGTGGTAAATAAGGCAGGTACAGCTGGTTTAATTCGGCACTCCGAAATGTATTCATATTATTAGTATAACTAAGCTAATTACTTCTATATTTTTCATGAGAGGTATGGCCACCACAACTCTTTTATAGTTAACATTTGCAATTTTCTATCTAAGTAACGCGTTCAATATCAAGACAAATGCGTATCTGGGTTGTCTGGTGGCCTATCAAACGATACTGCGGTCGTTATAATCACAATGTTAATCAATCGCTACCCGCCCTAGACATGTATCGAATGATTTAATATTCTGTCGACTGTATCACAAGTTCCTTGTCCCAATACCTTTATAATTACTCGTGGTGTTTAATCACACACCATTGTACACTAGGAACCAACGATTAACGACAACATCAAATATGACAGTAACCATTTCATCCAACTTCGTAATCATAGTGCATGCAAGAATGATCTCCACTTAAAATTGCTATCATTTGTTGCTCCGACTGTTAACCTTGGAATCTGCCTCAGCCTTTTCCTTCATTTGCTTTTCAACTACTGCTTTCGAGACCTCACATTGTACACCCACAAAATTCACTACATTGTTCTCGGCATCACGAAGAGCAGCCACGAAGAACTGATTCCAAAACGGAGTTCCATCAGCCTTGTAATTCAACAGACACACGGATGTATCAACGCCCTCTCGGACCCCCTTCCGAATGATATCTACTGCACTCTGATCTGTTCCTGGGCCCTGTAAGAAGCGACAGTTTCTTCCCAGCACCTGATCCAGAGTATACCCAGTCAAATCTAGAAAACCCTGTGAGCAATAAACAATCGGATTGTCTGGCAAACTCGGATCCGAGATGGCGAAGTTCTGCTGAGAGCCCGAAAGAGCAGACATGAGTCGAAAATCAGGTTCCATGAGAGTTTTCACTGGTCCAAAACCACTGGGCATGGGAAGTGGAGTGAATTTACCTTCTGGACCACTGATTCCCTCCAACAGACCCTCGGCCTTGTCGGGACACTCTCGACGAATGATATTTTTGAGAGATTCAATTTCACTCTGAAGTCCATTGATTTGTTCTTGTAGAGACTCGAGAAGGAATTTCTTTCGTAACCTGCTCCTTTTCGCATGTTTGCGATTGCGCTCTCTCCGTTCCACCTTTTGCTGATCTGTCAAGGCTTTAGAATCTCCTTTTTTAGAAGCAGCGAGTGCCGATGAAGGAGATTCGGCAGTTGCTTCCGATGCAGGATTACTTTCTAATGCCTCCACTGCCTTTCTTTTCCCAACGGCAGCCGGAGTCGAACGAAATTCAGTATTGGACACAAGTGGAACAGGAGGAGGAGGAGGAGGGGGAGGAGGCTGTGGCATCGCGTTGGAGGGGACGGGCGAAGGAGAACCGGAAGCAGAGAGATCTGCATAGTAGCAGTCACGAAAAAGCTCATCTAGGTCAATGTTGTTATCATTTGAATCCTGTGTACGAACGTAAACATGTACGGACAAAAGAAAGAAGAAATCATCTTGGTTAGAATCAGCCAATAAGGAAACACCGAGACACAGAAGAAATCATCACACAATGTTTTGTGTTACAGGTGGAGTAGAATCTATGCAAATAAAATGAATCTTGTCCAACTAGAGGCAGACGCATTCATTTCGCGTGACGATCAATTGCAACTCAGTCATGTCATATTATGAGAATATACTTTTGAACTTACGGTTGCAGCTTCTGATGAAGAGATGAACATTGGCAAACTGCTCGACGAAGGTACAGAAACAAGGTTAGTTCCGGTTGCAGCAGACGCAGCATAGTAGACGGGATGCTTGCCGTCGGTATTTTGTTGATCAGATCCGTTTACAGTGTTCATGTTGAAATAATGAAAGAATGAATCACTACAGTAATCCTTTCCTATTTGGTTAAGTTGGTTGTGTGGAATAGTTAGTTCTTATTGATTGTAGCAGCCAGCCAGTAGCAATTTTATTGCAAATTCATTACAGCAGGGTGAAAGTGGTTGGTGGTTGGATGTTCTTTGTTGTGTGTGTGCGTGATAGGTTAGTGGTTTGTTCATCACGTCGTTCAATTGGCACTTGGGGCAGAGACCGTGACACGGGCAACAGTCGGGCGCAACTGTGCAGGATTTTTGTTTGTACCATGGTTGGGTTTTGGTATGAATCCTACGTGAATTTTAGGAGGTAGGGTGTCATTATTGTGAGTAAAGGATTTGTCACTGTGGTGGCCCGGTGTTTACTTCAAGGATTCTCAGGTGCACGTACCACATACTGTAACGTACGTATCAAACGTTCACGCATACAACTACACAATGACTTCAACTCAGCTTCAACCCTTGTTTTGTTTTATGACGTGGTAGATAGAGAGTGGAGAGCCACCGGACATCACACCAGTAACCTATTACTCTACACAATAATGATAGAGATTATTGTTTGATGTCTGATGTTCAGAAACCCGAATAACCAAAATACGATTTCCGACATTGTATCTGCAAATAATAATAATTATAATAACACATACATTTCGACGAGAGCGTAGTAGAGAGAAGACTACAGGCAGACAGATAGACAGACACTCAGTGATTGAACAACTAAATGAGCTTGCTAAAAATTATTCTGCTTTCAATATGTTTGACAACATCGCAAACATTTGCACCCTCCACCAATCTAAATAGACGTCACAGAACTCTTTCAGATGGCAGTCCTATGTCTTACACCACGACGACAGCACTCGGCTCTACTAGCAAAGAAAATGACAAGGGTGTACTTGATATCATATCCATGAAAGTGGATATACCCGAAGAAGCTCGAGATGAAATATTTAAAGCCGAAGCAAATACACCTGCAGCAAAGGACCGCAATACTCGTGTTGCTTTGTATACGATCATTGCCATACTTGGAGTCGCACTCTCCTCCTTGAATGTATTTTTGAGTAATATCAGGGAGGGCGCCGGTGGATCAGTTACAGATCTAAGTTCGATTGAAGATTTGGGGTTTGGGTGGGTTGGATCCAACCCATTATCATCGTTCTTTTTGTTGAATAAAATTGGTGGAGGGATCGCTCTTGTTGCCGCGGGTTTTGGGGGTACCATGGTCGAGCTTGAGGTGAGTTTGCTCTGCGAGGTCTGTTTTTAATATTGTAACGATTGAGTAAAATGTACATGTGGTGTTTGCACTCTGCGTGGTACCATATCATTGAGAAATTACCAACATGATTTTAAATAAATTTTAGCAACGAACCAAAAATGAGAATGCAGAAAAGATTTGGAAAGAACTTCAACGGCGCAGGGCAGGTTCGTCCAACGGAAGACCCAATACTAAAAATGTCTCCACCAGTGAGGGAACAAAGAAAAAGAAACAAAAGAAGAAGAAACGACTCGATGCTTTATCGGAAGTAATACTTGATGATGAAAAAGAGCAACGACAACAAAAACAACAACAACAACAACAACAACAACAGCCAAATGACAAGGTTCCCACTTCACCGGTTGATGGAAAAGATGAAGGAGTCCTTGGAAAGATAAAGAATTTATACAATGAAGCTGATAAGATGGCTGCATCTCAGGCACTGCTCTTAAACAAAGAATTAGAAGATATGGGTGTCTTGGAGAAAATTACGGATGAAAGTGGTCTGAAAGTTATTGGGAAAGAGGCTGCTTCCGAGTTGAAGAAGGACAGTGATAAAGAACAGTAGACGGTGGACGGTAGAAAGTGATAATCGCTACATAGACTAGAAATGATATTGGCATGTAAGCATGAGTAAATTGCTTCATGAGTTTTCTTTTATTCTGTGTTTCATTTTATCTCTCTCTGCCTCTACATGTATTTCTTGAGGAGTCCACTTTGATGAGATTGTCTAGCTAGAGTACAGCACCGCCCGCAGATGAGCGAGTACAGACCGCGGGGTAATTCTTGTCCATCAGACCTTTACAAGACTAAAAAATGAAGCAGCAGATAAAAATGAATGAAACTGTACTATGCGATATACTGTACCCACTACTGTACCCTCAACCTTATCGCGGCACAAAATTACAGTTATCGCCTCCATCATTGGTCATGGAAGACGACGAACTCTTTGTCTAGAGTTAACCCATCCAAACTCCTGTGACCGACACATTCATTCATTCATTCATTCATTCATTGTACGCAATCATCAAGAGTTGATGGCTGCAATCGATCAATAATGAGAGTAGACTCACCTGAACCATTAGACACCAGGAAAAGTGGCCCAGAGGGGGAAAACTTTCCTACTGATTTCGATTCATCCGTGACTGCGAAAAGACGACCAGATGACGATGCCATTCCACTGTCCAATAGTGGCAATGGCAATAAACGTCCAAGATTTTCCAAAGATACGTCCTCCATGACAAGAGTAACTGAATCGAACATGAAAAATAAGCAGAAGAAGGAGAGGAACCCAAAGACCAAGGCATCGGACTCGAATCTTGAACTCGCATGGATATGCACTGAATGCCGAGAAGCTGAGTGTGCAACACAGCCCGAGTCTCCTCTTCTTGTTTGTGAAGGAGTTTGTTCTCGTCCATTTCACTATCCATGTGCTGGATTGGCAGCTCTGCCTCCAGCCGACGAAGAGTGGATATGCTCTGATTGTAAAGAATCGAGACATCAGTGCGCAGTTTGTCATGAGTATGGAGCCGATGACGTTGATGTGCACAAATGTCGAAGAAAAGATTGTGGGCTGTTCTTTCATGAAGCTTGTTTGACAATGTATGATGTTGATGTGCAAGTATGCATGGAAAATGAAAAAGAGTGTGAAAAGGAAGAAAACTCATTGACCGCAGGTAGCAACTCTCCTGATGGATACGTAGCCGTTGCATCCATACAATTCATTTGCCCAGCTCATCGCTGTTGGACATGTTCTAACGGTGTGCCTCTGGGTGCTCAGAAAGAAATTCAACAAGAACTAGATGTAGCTAAAAGTTCGAAACCCAAAGGAAAGAAGAAAAAGTCAAAGGATGCACTTTCTCAATCATTCAAAGAAAAGAATGAACTTTTGTTTGTAAGTAGGTACCGCCTATTCCCCTCAAAACATTTTTATACACATTTTGTTGTTTTTGTTCAACGAATAAATACTCATTTTCTTTTACCCAGCGCTGTCTAGATTGTCCAAATGCCTATCATATCTCCTGCATACCACCACATGCTGCATTTCACGAACTTGCTGTGCTTTGTCACGAGCATTCTTCCACTTCAAAGTTGCCACATTTAGATGTCAAAGGATCATACCAAGCTCACGTGGAGAATAAAACTGATGAACTAATCCGAAAAATATATCGTAAGAAAGAAAGAAAAGAACCAAAGAGACTAATTAAAGTCTCTGGGGAGGACGACTGTAACAAATGGCTGCCAGGATTGAGAGGGGATAGTCTTACAAAGTACGATCGACAGGTAACAAAGTTATTTCAAAGTAGTGATGACCCATTTCTCAGCAAACTTGGAAAAAGTAAATATTTTGGTTTCTGTACACCATGCAGTATCCAGAAGGAGGTACGTTCCAGGTTTCATATCTTGCAGTTAAACTGCTTATTGCGTATCAAGTCTTCGTCTGACGACGCTTACGAAATGACCCCCTAGGTTCATTCGAAACCCCCAATTTACAAGCATGTGCATGCCAATCAGTATGATGCTAGGCAGAGACCGAAACGGCACCCGCCAACTTCAGAATGCTGTAAGTGCATTCCGAAGGAAAGTGGTGTCATATGCGACGAACACTGTATGAATAGATTGCTTGGAATCGAATGTATTGGCGATGGTACAAAGAAGTCAGGACAGAAAAATCCCTACTGGAACTGTAATCATGGACACCAATGTGGAAATAGACAGCTTGGAAAAAGATTGTTTACCAAGTGCAAGCCAAAGCGTGAGAAGGGTAAGGGATGGGGACTAATCACCTTGGAAAAGGTGAAAAAAGGAGATGTCATACAAGAGTATGTCGGTGAAATTATTGATGAAGCAACAAAGAGGGATCGCCTTCAAAATTGGTCAAGTGAGCACCCAAATGATCCGAATTTTTACATAATGTCTCTTGAAGCAGGGTGGTACATCGATGCTCGAGAAAAAGGAAATTTGAGCCGATTTATCAATCACTCTTGTCAACCAAATTGCCACCTTTCTCCTGTAAATGTTGCCGGTCATACCAGGATTGCAATTGTAGCAAATTATGATATTGATGCAGGAGAATTTTTGAGCTATGATTATCACTTTGATACCAAAGATAGTGACAAATTTGTTTGTAGATGCGGTGCTCCCAACTGTAGGGGAACGATGAAAGGGGGGTCAAATACTACTGAAGAAGAAAGTAAAAAGAAAACTAAAAGGAGTCAGTGGGAAGACGCAAAAGCTGCTTTCGAAAAAGATAAAAAGTTTCTAGAAGATCTTGAGATTGAGCGACAGAGTAGATTATCTCAAGTGGGTCCATATTTTCCTGGCGAGGTAGGGGATGGAGCAAAAGCAATCGCCTCATTACCGAATGCTTCTCTTCGGTCAGGACGCTCATGTCTGTGGAGGAATACTATAGCCGGTTCAAACTTTGCGGCAAGATTATTCAAAATAACGTCGAAACCAAGAAAACCCCCAAATGGAACAAAGAATCTTTCCAAAGTTGACGTTTTCTTTAAGCTTGCGTCGTATGACCAACAACATGAGACAAAAAAATAAGAAACAAATATCTGCCTGTTTTGTGTCCTTGGATTTGTCTTTCACTCTGTGTAAGTACAATGTTGTCACAAAAAGACTAAAATAGTCCCAGGTTCCAGCTAAAATGCAGGGTATAATATGTCCTAATTTCAACTTAGTAGCTACAGTACTTACCGTCTCTCTCTACAGTACAGTAGTGTAGAGATCGGTTTCCTTACTATCCCCACTTCTTGGGGTTTCCGTTGAGAGAAATCTAAATTAGTTCCATACTTTTCCAACGCACAGTTCACTTTATCATATAACCAACAACTTTCAAGTTTTTTTAATTGTTTTTGCACATTTCCAGAGTTAGACATAATCGCATTTGAAGGATCAATAAGATGGTTGGAAAATTCAAGGAGGTCGATGCGTATGGAAATGTTTATAAAGGCGATGTTCTGAATGGAAAGCGTCATGGACAAGGAATATTGTTGTACACTGATACAGGGGATGTTTATCAAGGTGATTTTGAACACGGATTACCACACGGTTCAGGAAAATACATCAGAGGAGGAAAGGTGGAAGGAAATAAAGACGGTATTTTTGAAGGTTTGTGGGATCGTGGTCAATTGACTGCAGTGAAAAAAGGAAAAGCCAAGATTATGATGGAAAACGGAGATGTTTATGACGGTGGTTTCAATCATTGGAAACGACACGGACAGGGAAAGTTAATTGAATATAATGGAGCAATTTACAAAGGCCAATGGAAAGATGGTTTAAGACATGGTTACGGCAAGCAATTCTACCCTGACGGGTATATGTTTGAGGGACAGTTCAAAGATGGTGAGGAAGAGTCAATGCAATAGATATTTCATACTTTTCGGCGTCATATTCCAACTTTATCTCATTTCTCATCACAAATTATTTGACACAGATAAGCCCATGAAGGACGGCACTCATAAAGAAGCGTTTTCTGTTATTATGAACAGCGATTCCATCGAACTCAATCCTTTGGATACGATAAATGACGTTCCAAAGATACCTTCTGAAAAAAGGAAGAAAGGGATACAAAAGCCGCGTCACATAAGTAGAAGCAGAAATGATAGAATGACCCCAATTTTCCCTGGCAGAGAACAAAGAGACGACTCTTATCAAATGAGGCAGACAGGAGAGCAACAAATAAATATTCCTCCAAGATCGCCGTCACGAAAGAATTCTCATCGAATTGAAACGGTAAGGTTTTGTTTTGCTCTTGCCGCTTTTTGAAATGCATCATTATATATGGTCTGACATTCACGATTCACGACACATTGACAACGATAGCAAAAAAACATAATAGAAGACGACATCCCGAGAACAATTAGTTTTCTATCCTTTTCTGATCATCGGGATGACGATGAGGACGAGGATCCCTTGAAATTTGATGATGACACAGGTGTTGTAGGTGTGGAGTATCAAGGATCTCCATACGCTCCTACGCAAGTTAAAGCTCTGAATGTATTTTCACGCAAAGGAAGTCATGGAAAGAACTCCAAATCAAAACAGGAAGCATCACATTCACTGCATCAACCGTTTCAACAAGGAAGTGCAGTTGACAACGCTTCGTCCAACAGTCGAAAAGGCTTCGGATTCCTTCGTCCGTTGTCCAGAAAGAGGTCCAAAGCAACAGAAACGCCTAAAAATACAAGTAACAACGCTGAAATGTTCATGAGAGATTATCAAGTGCAACAGACACAATCCATTCCGTTTGTGGAGATGCATGATGTTGGTGAAGAATCATCAGGTCTTACACCACCCCGCTTTCATCACACTAGGAGTGACATACATTCTAGAGGTCGATCAAAGCCGTCAAACATGAAGGTTCGATCTGAGTCACCTTTACCGAGATCCTCGTCTAGATTGAATGACAACTATCAGATAGCTGCGTCATCCCATGGATATACTCCCGAGGCACGAATGCTAAAATCACCATCTAGGTCAGCATCTCGAAACAAAGAACAACCTCCTCGATCTCCCTCTCGGTCTCATAAACCTTCAACACCCTCAAGGTCGAGCCAGATGAATACTTATGTACAGAGAGGTAGAAGTTTACCCCGATCGAGATCTCGTTCTAGTAACAAAATGGTTCGCCAACGTTTGTCTGTAAGTCGTGGTGGGTCAAAAGATCCACAGTGGACCAGGAAAACAACGTCAATAGAAAGGAAAAGGTCAAGCTCTGCGCCTCGTTTTCACCATGTGCAAGGAATACGTCGAGAAAACAAAAATTATGTCAACCATGAACAAATCATAGTGACGAATAGTGGTGATTTCAATGGCAGACAAGATCATAGAAGAGGTAGAAGTAGAACAGGAAGTAAGAATCAATTTGATAATGAACAAATGAGAATGACGAGTAATGGAAATTACAACACGAGACAAGTTGGCAGCAGAGATAGAAGTCAAAGTCGGAACAGATCGTCTGGATCTGAAAGAATTCATGAAGATGGTATGGCGGGATATAATTTAGGCCATACCCAAAGTGTTCAATCCCGAAAATCTCAATATAGTGATGTCC
The DNA here is from genome assembly GCA_019693545.1 of Chaetoceros muelleri. Lineage (NCBI taxonomy): Eukaryota > Bacillariophyta > Thalassiosirophyceae > Chaetocerotales > Chaetocerotaceae > Chaetoceros > Chaetoceros muelleri. The sequence continues at coordinate 22,485 of JAAMXU010000954.1, read as the reverse complement.
ATATGGTTAGATCGATATCAAATAAAGGTAATAGTGGCACTCTTGGGATTTTGACGCTAAATGCGAGCAGTAGCGAGGACTCAGATTACTTCGTAAAATAAAATAATATATTAAAATTAGAACCAAACAATCATGGATGGCCAATGTGTAATAATTGCAGTGACAACGTAATGAGGGAATAGCTGGTTTTGGTGACGATTCTGAACATGTGAACGGCAATGCATTCATTAAACCAGCCGAAAAGCTTACAAGTGAGTATAACTAGAAACACTTCTCTCAGAGAATACAAACCGGTTATTAATTATCCTCACTGTAATTTGGGAAATTCGAATATTTGTCATCATGGAGAAAGTAGTTTCTGTTTCCCCCCGTGCATCTCTTTCTTGAATTAGAGATAAAACAACAATAAAATGAGCCCTCAGATAATACATGCGTATTTTTCTCGACACGGATTAATTGGATACATTCCGATAGAGCTAATAGATTTTTCATCATTGGGCGTTGCAAACAGGAGACAATCAGTACATCGTCTTCAATCTCATTGAAGGCCTTGAATAAGGAAGAGTTTCGCCTTATTCGATAGACCTTCAACCAGATTCAAGCGCAAAGAATATACAGTACTCTAGGACATAATTCACACATGCATACATACAATAATGCAATGAGTTTTGTAATTGCACATAACTTTGAATTTATGTCTCAGAAGATGATGATAATAATATGGTGGAATCTAAAACAACAATCCAAGTTGGATGGTCTTCATTCAATCGTCTGTCAGGCGTCGGTGAAAATTTAAAAATTCTCGATTGTGCACGGGAGGACGTGTCCTGCAAGAGCTGCAAGTGAAAATAACTACGGTAAGATACTGCGTTCTGTAAATGATAGAAACAGATAATGGCAAAGATGATAACCACCCGATCCATATTTATTTTATGCAAAGCCATCATAAAATCTGCTAGGAGTGGTCAACTTCTTCAACAATGCACAATCTTTCTGGTCTTTCATGGAGCCTTTCATCTATACTATTTTCATTCACACCACGATGAGAGAATTGTTGGTCATTCGCAACGCAATTTGTGCGCTCTCTCTCTTTCGATGATTGTCATCAATACGTCTCTCAACATAGCTGGTTACACTCTACTCTTCAAGTTATACAAGCATTCAGTACGGAATATATTCAATAAGGAATTGCCACACACCATAGAAGAGAGGATACCGTCGTTCTGTGCACATATGGCACTTTTGCGCCCTCTTGAAATTATTTTTCGTTATTTCACTTGTCGTTGGAGGGTATTGCCTGATATTTTGGTTCTCGGTGAAGTACGATGCGGCACAACTTCATTTTGTCAGCATCTTTCAAATCTCAACTATTTTGATGTCCACCCACCGTTTTGTTTGTGGGCCCATCCGGAACTTGATAAAAAGGAATCGTTTTACTTTGTGGGACATTATCTTGGTGACGTCACTCCAAAGTACTACCGAATGTGTTTTCCACTCAAGATAACAAAGTGGTGGTGCAACGTATCCCATCGTCTAATGAATCGAATGCCATGGCTAAAAAGTATGAATGGCTCAAAACCGTTTCTGACGTTTGACGGTTGTGCACAATATTTGACAAGCCCGACTGCCCCTTATTTGATCGCAGAGGCATATAGAGAGGCAGGAGAACCGCATCCTGTGCTTATTGCATGTGTCAGAGACGCAAAGGAACAAGCATTGAGCTGGTGGACATATGAAAATAATGCCATTGCTTGGGGGGAGGCCATGGGTCTATTTCACACTAACACCAAACTTCGAGGCGACACTTATCCCCCCAAGAGCTTCAATGATGCAGTAAAGTTCGGTAGAAGCAGTGAAGTTTCAAATCTTTATTGTCTAGCTGAGAGACTATATAGTCCTGAATGTTTGCGAAATGCCTATAAAATGAATCAAAGATGTATATTACCAGATTGGGCCATGAGTTGGCCTGGAGGTCAACTGACAGGGATTGGCCGGAATTCGGAATATATAGAAAATATCTCAAGATATGAAAGAGTCATGAGTCAATTCATCCATAGTTATTGTATTGAGAAAGAATTGAAACTGTCAGGAAAGATAAATCTTCTTCCATTGGCAAATCTTTCTAATAATTCTTTACTGCTAGAGTTTCTCATAAAAGTCATTGATCAAGCAATACACAGAAAAGAGGAAACAAAGAAAGAATGCTATTTGAAAGCTTTTGAAATGTTCAAATGTTCCCGGGTTCGTTTAGGAAACCTCCATCGAAATTCCAATCGAGTTTCTACACTCTCAACATCAAGACAAGACAGTGATGATGAGCCGCGTGAATGTTCTTATTTTCATGATAAGACAGAGCAACTTCGTCAGTTTTGCATCAAGAGGGGAGTAACATGGATTTCATAATAGAAGCAGTATGAAGTATGACTGTGGTTTTGGAATTTGAAGTTTTCAAAGATTTTATAAAAACATATCAATTTAAAATGAATGGAGCTGTGACAGTGCAGTGCAGCGTTGTCGACTGCAACTGCAAATATTCGGCTCTTGGTTTGAATGAGAACTGCTCAGCCAAAATTCTTTACATGCGTAATTCTGGGAGTAAGAAAAGTCCCATTTTGCGCTGTAGAAGGGTTATTTATGAATGTAAAGGAATCAAACCTTTTTTTTTCATTTATGATGACGAAATCCTTACAGAGCAATTGATTCGTACAGGCAGCTGCGGTGATTTCATGGTTTGCTTGTACTATAAGAATGAATTGAATCAAAATGCATTTGTTGGTCAGTGGATTATAAGCTTGAATTTCAAAGGGAGATTCATAGGCACAAGTACATTTTTTGAACGCGATGGGGTCACACCAATAGATAACTCTCTCGTCAAAGTGGAGATAAACGTCTTGGTCCCTTTGCAATTGATGCCACACCTGAAGGATCCAAGTGAGTCAGAAGATGCGCAAAACCAACTTAGTTCATACGATAGAATTCAAATTGGAAATGACATTTCAGTGCTCTCAGGGCCAAGTGCTCTGAAGGATATTTGCGTATCCGTGTCTGATAGACACAGGAGAAACTTTCAGCGAAGGTTTGAGAAGCGACAAAGCAAAATTCTTGAGGAAAATGAACGAATGTATCGTCGACTACGCTCTATATCGGTGAAACCTAGAACAACGTAGCTTGTCTAGATAGACCAGAGTATCTTAATACCGCATTATGCAAGAAATACAATTACTCTTGTCTGGAATTTGGGTACACTTTTGTACCCAGAATAAAAGACTGCATAACCTATGTACAATATAACAAGCTAAGATATTTAATGAACTCCTATGAGACAAAAACTCTCTTTGTCACACATCTCTCTCAAAACAAATTGGGATGATTATACAAGTAAAATAAAGTCATGAATATATGATATAAACAATCCTTATTTTTTAATGCAACTACCTGTAATAAAAATCAGTAACACTCTTCTAGACCCACTGAATCCCAGAACTCCTGATATGGCAACTGCCCTCCGCAAGAAGAACAGATGGTTGATTGTTGATTCATGGAATGAATCCATAAGACCTGTATTAAAACAAAGAATTCGTGAGATTAACATACAATGTAACGGTTCATGTCTAATATTGTGAACTTACTTTTGTGTTAAAGTTTGACGTATATTCTATCAAGGTGAGAGATGAGAGGAATAATTTCTTCGTTGAACAGTACGGTCTTGTACGATACTACTCTTCCTCGTAGGTCCTACAGGGTTGTATTTTTTCGGCATAAAACTCTATCAGATTGGTACAGTACCAGTGTGTACCCAGCCAGGGTACTACCACTACCAGGAGGGTACCCCGGGTACCACCCAGTACTACAGACAGCAACAATGATGCTCTCTACTACTGGGTACGTGCAACGGGCGTGGGTTGGAAGGTGGCGCGCAGAAATAAATCTCGCTAAATTTTTTTAGCGTTGAATTTACAATTAGAGCACATGGCCCCTTTTATTTTTTTATGCTACACACATTGAATGCAGCTCTTCGAAGCAAAAATAACTTTTACAAACAAACGGATTCGAAGAACGCTGCACTGTCATGGGAATCGTCAAATCAAAGTACACCAATGCGTCGCATGCAGTCGGTAGAAAAACTGTAATTTCGGTTGATACTGCTGTCGATCGAATTGGAGTTGGAAATTTTCAGCGAAAAGTTTTGTTTGCGACGGGGACATGTTTCATGGCAGATAGTGTGCAAGTTATGCTACTATCGATACTCACGCATAAACTTCAACGAGAATGGGTGTTTTCTGATACAATTGCGAGTATGATCACATCGTGTCTTTTTGCAGGCGCGACTATTGGGACCCTGATTCTTGGGCCACTCGGGGATCGGATTGGTCGTAAACCTGTGCTAATAGCATCTGCGACGATCATCAGTATGTTCGGCTTCTGCACGGCATTATGTCCAAACTACATGGCATTGTTTCCTATTATATTCTCTATTGGTTTTGGGTAAGCAACATTTTAAATGACGGTATTATTTGAAAGTATTTAACCCTGACATGTATGATAACACATAATACCTATACATTTATCGCAACAGCATCGGAGGATTGACGGTTCCGTTTGATATCTTGGCAGAATTTTTGACAACAGAAACAAGAGGTTATTACTTGCTGTTCATCAAATTTTTTTGGACAGCTGGTAGCATGTTGATCCCTATTTTAGCTTATGTAACTTTTGAAGTATATGATTCCTGGAGATTACTTGCTGGTCTGTGTATTATACCATGTCTCTTGAGTCTTGTATTAGGTTGTTTATATGTGCCGGAGAGTCCAAGGTGGCTAGTCGCAAAAGGAAAAAATGATAAGGCATTAGCTATTTTAAGAAAAGCTGCTGAGTCTAATGGTATGGACCCATACGAAATATTTCCTCTTAATATAGAGCTTGCGAATGAAGAGACCGAGCATGCCGATTTTTCAGAACTATTTACCGTGAGTCATGAAACATCAATCAGAACTATTTATCATATTGCTTTCCTTTCTCCGACTTCCTAACAAACCTTTTTACAGCCACGTTGGAAAAAGACTACACTTACCCTTGGATCACTTTGGGCAATGTATTGTTTTTGTTTCTATGGAGCTATCATGGTGGTAACTCGGATTTTCGATGAGACTGATGATCCAAATTCACCAGATTTTGACTACGTTGCTATATTTTTATCAAGTGCCGCTGAATTGTTAGGCACTACTCTTACCATTCTATTGATTGATAGAATAGGAAGGGTCAAGACATTAATAGGTGCCTTTTTTTCAGCAGGAATAAGTTTGTTGATACTCTGTGTACTCCCAGAATTTACCTCACGAGCTATGCTGATCTTTTTTGCTTTGGTAGGAAGAGCTGCAGAGATGTCATCAGCATGTGTTGTTTGGATCTCGACTACAGAATTGTTATCAACCGAGATATTATCTACCGGTCACTCTGCTGTTAATGCCATTGCTCGGACAGGTGCATTTTTTAGTCCCTATCTCGTAGACGAACAAAATGCTTTATGGATAGTAGGGGTAGTGCTCTTTTTTGTAAATTTGTTTTCGGCAGTTCTTGCTTCATCATTGATCGAAACGAAGGGCGTAGAACTGGGTAAGGCAGTGCTTATTGAAGAAGCTCGAAGTCAAGAACAGGATGACAATAAATCTCAGCAGGAGTTAACTATGCCTAATTATCTTCACATGTCAGACGAATTTTGAATTTGAACGATTCAATGAATTAATTTAACGATGATGTTATCTTTTTTTTATTTTTTTTTTTAAATAAATATTATATCCCCCACCGGCACCCACTGTGTTTCGTGTTGGACATATCTCTAGAGAATTTACCCCTTGGAGCGGACAGTATCGGGCACATGTGCCAAAAGCTGTCGTCATTATGACGTCAAATAGCTGTCAATGAGCATGATGTCATTTTTTCGTCACATAAATAGCTGGAAAAACTTGAAGTTGCATGTGCTGTATTGACTATTGACCAACCATTCTCTGTGAATGTTGGAGAACCGAACAAACGTTTGCAAACGTGCAACGTCTTCTTTTTTACTCCTAGGTATTTTATATTCTCATTCACTGTGCATGTATGCACATACTTTTATTCGATGTTTCAAGTTAATGGTCACAATTGATTCACACACAATTTTTGGTGTTACATACATAATACTTTTCAACCATGTTGAGATTATTAATAGGACTGTGCATCTTTTCAACTGCAAAAGCTTGGGTCAGTCGACCACAAAGTGCGTTCCGACATCAGGCGGCTTCGTGTCGTAGCCAAGTGAAAGCAAGTCAACAATACAAAATGCTCCCTGATGCTGCAATATCCATTATAGCAGGTTCAATAGCTGGGGCAGTGGGGGTGGGAGCCGCTTATCCCTTGGACACTATAAAGACTAAGCAACAAGTAGATGTTGAGATTTATTCTAATATTGAATATGACGTTTCTTCTACGGGGGAAGTGTCTATAATTGCTGCTACCTCGTCAAATAATGACAGTCTAGTGCCCACTGTTCTTGAAATATGGAAAAATGGAGGATTAGGAGGATTTTATGGAGGAGTTCAAACTAGCATGATAGGTCAAGCCATAATTAAGGCCGCTGCTTTCGGTGTAAATGCTGCTGCCCTTGATGCACATTACAGTATGGTTCACGCTGCAGCCATCGCAGGATTCATCACTGCCTTTTTAGCTGTACCTGTTGATAGAATCAAAGTCCTCATGCAAACCGACTCCTACAAGAGTGAACATGAATGTTTGAAATCAGTATTAGAAAATGAAGGTTTGGGAGGCCTTCTCTTTACAGGTTTAGTTCCAACTCTGTTTCGAGAAGTCCCTGCATACACTCTATACTTTTTTCTGTATGGGGCCCTGATGTCCTCTGCCACTGAAACGCTGGGGTCGATTGCCCCAGCTTTCTCAGGAGCACTTGCAGGTGCCATCTGTGTTGTACCAGTGCATCCGGTTGATGTTGTGAAAACAATTGTGCAGCACTCTGCTGCCGGATGGCAGGATGTGGTTGCCGACATTTATGAAGGACAAGGTTTTGAAGGGTTCTGGGAAGGACTATTTCCCAGAATGGGGAGAGCCGCCGTGAACCATGCTGTAACTTTTGCCGTGTATGACTTCATCGTTCATAAAATATGAATGTTGTCAGCACGTATTTTCTGTATTTTTTAGGTATTAAAATAATTTTGTTTAGTTTCATTGTTAAGAATGGATTGGCACGCGAGAGTAAATTTTAATTTTATTTTTTTGCCAATTGCCAACTAGACTACTGGTAACAGGTACGGATACTTGTACTGCTGTATACCTACTATACCCGTTCCGGTATTATTATTATTTGCGACGACCGACGACAACAACAATGTACGTAGTACACTCGTAGTACTGTACTAACTACACACATTACATATTACATAGCAACATTTTTTACGTGACACTGTGTTTCGTAGGATACGTGTGTCGTACGTTCGTTTCACGATGACACATGACAGAGAGAAAAAGGTACCATTCTCACTAATCTCAATCTCACTAATAGATACAGCTAATAGATACATGAATCATGCGTTTGTTTGCGCTCTTGACGCTCTGGGCTTACCAGCACATAGTATCAGTGGTAGCATTTGCTCCACACGACGCTAACAAAAAGACCCCGTTGTCAGAGGTGGCCCATAAGGAGATGTATGACCCTCTAGTAGTTGTTTCTTCGCGTAGGAACACACTTCAAATTATAGCCGCTTCCATTGCATTACAAGGGGCAACCTCCGAGGTGACCAATGCATCTGGTGGGGCGACTGCCGGTGGTGCATACCTTCTATCTGCTAAACAGAGGTATAACCAACGTGTGAAAGCGGGTATTAAGGGATTCATAGATCTTCAGGGAAACATAGTATCTGGTAATGTCGAAGGATTAAGTGTATATTTTACGTCTGAAGAGGTTGGGAATTGGAAGGATACAAGTGTCGCTGGGTATCTTTTGGCCAATGCCTTCAGAAGAAGTTCTACTACCCCTCCTGATTCGCTGCCGTCCGTAAAGAAGTGGAAGGCGTTTGCAGCAGAAGTAGATACTTTACAAAAATCTCTGAAGAAAAAAGATGTCAAGGGAGTGAAAGTTTCATACGATAAAGCCCTAGGCTTACTGAATGAGTATCTACAGTCTGTTGAACTGCCATCAATTCTAGAAATTAATTGATGTTGTGCGTTTTTAGCATACTTTTTCCCAGTATTTTGTGCCGTGTTTTAACTAATCTTATTGGAGGTATCATTCCTGACAGATGGATTTTAAAGAAACGACAGAATCTAACCGAGAGAGAGAATAATTACCAGCAAATAGATAAAAAAGTTAGAACATAATCACGTACTGTACGACGATTTTGTAACAGGAAGTAAATCACTCAGAACTCTCTAGACCCTAAACAGGTCAAAAACGTGCACTTCTTGCTCATCGCCATCTTCGTCCTCTACAGACACTTGGCCGTCAGCATATATATGATTGATCGACAATAACTTATCAGAACCAGTAACTCCAACTATATCTCCAATTTTAAAAGGCATGAATTTTCTTACAGCGGTGCGAGACATAACTCTATACTCTCCGTCGTCAAAAAGAATCGCGATTAAATTTCTCCCTTTAACTTTCTCCACTCTTCCTTTAAACCATCCATCGAGTTCGAAGTAACCCTCTACAATATCGCCCTCTTTCAAAACATCCTCGTGATCTTCTGATTGGTGTTTCGTGAGAACTCGTATTTTACTAACATCAGCAACTAGCAAAGGAGAATGAAATAGCTGCTGTTTGTGATGTTTCTCAGCTAACAGCTTAACACCTAATAAGGAATCCATTAATCTTGATAGATAGTCTTTTGCGTGTTTATGCGACATAACATTCGTGCGAGTACGCCCATAAATTGTATCTGACACTTGAAATTTGATTTCCTGTTCCATCTTTTTTAGTATGGGATTGCTCTGAGCAACAAGATTTTTCTGAACGCTGCTTGTTATGCTAGTTTTTCCCATTATTTCCCAATCACCAAATACATTTTGTTGGAGGAAACGACCATCCTTATCTTGTACTGTTTTGACAATAGTTTCAACGATACCCTTAACAATAATACCGGGACTAGTTTTTGGCACCGAAAATAAAGAAAGTAATTTGTAATAAAGGGCGTTTCCCGGTTGCTGATTGTAGATGAAGTTATGACCCGCCAGAAAAGGGCTATCAAGTCTACTCGGAAACAGAACATCAGTTTTTACTGGAAGCGTAACTTCGCCTATCGTAGCATCTTCAACATCAAGAAATGGCGAACGGTACAAAATACCATCACGAATGTCTTGTCCCCACGGTGACAATGATATGGCATAAAGCCATAGAAACCCTATTGACACCAAGGGTAAAACGAGGAATAATCCACGCTTAAATGCTGTACTCCGCTTCTTGCGGAAGCAACACGTTATGAGGTAAAAGAAACAGCAGATACCGAATGAGATCTTACTGCATCGAACGCATCTTTCAAGAGTTTCATCAAAGTATTTGGGCCATAATTCATTTTCACCCAAGCCATCTTCGTTGGGAATCTGTCCAAATAAATAGTAAAATAATTTACCATTTTTCTTGATTCTGTTGGAGAACACGTGTAGATCATCCCATCGAAATCCCATTTGGTCGTTAACAATTCTTGAACACATGACAGTGAGATAGTCCCATCCCCACAATACATCGTGATTCCTATGCGATACAATCTGTTTGTAAATGCCCAACGTTCGTAAAATCTTCCACGGGAAACCTTTGATTTTATCCATCACAGCGAGATCCTTCATGGTCAAGCCCCACATGTCCCATTTACAACTATAGCTTGTACCAAGACTGATCTGCCGGCGTTCAAAATGGGGACCAATAGGACGAGGAGATATTGTCAAGATGAGCATGACTCGCTCTATACCATTTGGATCTGTGTGACCCGGTCCTCGGTGGAAGGTATTCAAATTCATCAAAAAACCGTCTCCCGTCTTCCATACATGATCTTTCTCGTCCATTGCCAAACGGCCCCTACTATCTGTCACTTGGAAATTCAAGTCTTCACACAGTTCAGAGAGTCTTCCTTCCACTCCACACAAATGAGTACCAGGACATGCGCTAGTGGCTCCCATTTGAGCTGTAGTATCTTGCAGTGGAATGAATAGTGAATACATTGGAACAAAACTCCTGCTGTAATGCATTTGACTGGCTGTATAATCATTATCTGCATGCCAATGTTGATCTCCTGCTCCATAGGCAGATGTAATTGCAGTGAATTCAACCATTGCAGGATCTTCCCCCATCAACGCCTCTATAGCTTTCTGAAAGGGTTCGTTAGTTGCTATTTCCTGCAGAACTGGAGGCACAGAGGGATCATCGTCTGCTCCTATGGGAAAGGACCATCTTTGGTTATTAGAGATTAGCCAGATTGCATCATCTTCTGTAAGTGCGTGATTTCTACGCAAGACGTACTCTCTCATGGCCGCTGCAGTTTCAGGCTTGAGTAGATTTGGAAAGATGGACATGCCATGTTTATTTGTAATTTCCATGGCTTCTTCCGCCGTGGTTGAGTTTGGATCGATGATGAAATCATCTGGATTAAGGGTGGAAATATCACTTCTATCGCACACACGCATGTAGTTTGTCAATTCTGCAATTCTTCTCTCGTCGGTCCATTGAAGGCTCTTCATGATGGGCACATAGTAAGTGTGATAAATACGTTGGGAACAAAACGAAGCTACATAGAAGAGACAGGTAATAAGGAGAGGAAAGTCGAGAAACAAACTGCGAAAAATTGATCCAAAAATGATGAAGAAACTGCTGGCTCTGTGACGACGGGTAAGCTTGATTTCATGGTTAAAGCGGTCAGTAGAGAATGAGGTAGAGCTACTGCCCACCACAGGAGGTTCAGATGTTTGAATATGTTCCACGACTGAAAGATCACTGCAGCTATCTTCAGTTGGATCTTGACCTTTTTCATCACAAGCGACCTTGCCCAAAATACTAGCTGTCAAAGCAGAGGATGATAATTGAAAACTTTTATGCAAATCTGCATGTCGCTGAATATGTTCTAGAGATTCGTCCAGAGCAGAACATGCAACGTGAAACGCTGCACTGTCAGAATTCAAACCGGGGCACTTGAGGATATGGTAACGTAACTTTTCTACTTCGATACGGCGTACTTCGGCTAGTAGTCTAGAAAGAAGAATGTTAGATTCCTCGCTTGAATATTCATCATGTCCAATATGAGAGTGAATATGATCGATCAAAATGAGCAGCTCTCTCTGCTTCTTTTCAAGGAGTATGCTTTCATCCGGCGCCATGAATAAGTTTATGGAATAGTATTCGCGTTTTCCCTTTTTTGTAAAATCGTGTCTAATTCATATATGCATGTGGGGTTAGATCGGGAAGAATATCGGAATTGCTACAAGATTGCAATCAACACAACAAGACACAAGACAAACAGCGAGATAAACAAGCAGCATTTTTATTCCTGAAGTGTTTTTTTTTGCCTTCTCCTCAACTCAGTCCTGTGTGTTCTACTGTACAGTACTGTACGGTACTGTACGCTGTAATTTGCTCTCAACACGAACCCCCAAATTGAAAAATGACAATACACAATACACTGTAACGTCATAAAACCGTACGGAGTATCTTTTTTCCTTGTGGGGGGTTTACACTCCTTTCCTCCTCTCTTGTGAACAAATAATACGGATCATAAACTTATTACTTATTACACATAAATAAATCCTCATATAAATTATATACTCATCCGTAATTAATCATATTTTCTGTTCGCAGTTATTTTGGTGTCGGCACAAACAAAGCATCAAGCATGGAAACAAAGACAAACGATCCGATTGTAATCAAGCATTCTGCATCTGGCGCATGTGCTACATTTCACCCATTTGGTGCCACGATCACTTCTTACGTAAATGCAAAAGGTCACGAGACCCTATTTCTCTCAAAACTGGCCAAGCTCGATGGGTCAAAAGCAACAAGAGGTGGAATCCCACTTGTTTTCCCTCAGTTTGGACAGCCGAATAAAGATATGCCTCAGCATGGATTCCTACGAAACAATTATTGGATCGCCGGAGAATGCTATGACAATGATGGGGAAGCAGGTTGCGATTTGACTCTTTCCTTGAAAGATGTCGCAAATGGAAGAGGGGAAGGCTTATGGAAGGATGGTGACAATGGTATCGATTGCTCTGCTGTCCTGTCCATCAAGATAACTGCAGATAGTCTAACAACTATCTTGACTATTCAAAATACCGGTACACATGCTTTTGATTATCAAGCTTTGTTCCATACATATTACAAAATTTATGGTTCAAAGGCACTCGATGAGAAGTATTGTAATGTTACTGGCCTTTCTGGATACAAAGTAATTAATCAATTAACTAAAGAAGAATGGATTCAAGGTGATGAGTCTGTTGCTGTTCATCGTGAATTGGACAGTATCTTTCATCCACCACGTGGTAAAACTACGTTGGAGGTTGAAATTTGCACCGGTGATGACAATTCAAAAGTTGTTGTTCATTCAACTGCAGCTGTAGATGGTGAACTTATACCTGTCAGTGCGGTCGTATGGAATCCATACATTGAGAAGAGTAAAAATATGCAAGACTTTGGAGACGATGAGTACCATGATATGCTATGTGTCGAACCAGGTGTCTTGGATTCACACGAGAAACTGTCTCCTGGTAAAAAGTGTTCCTTCCTACAGAGGATCACCACCGTTTAAAAGTAGCTTGGAAAATCATCGTTACCGGGTAGGCAGGCAGATTAATTCTTTCTGTTCTCATAATTTCGTTTTGATACACCACAAGGATTAGATGTTTTTTTAATTCAACAATAAAATTGGAGAACAAACAGAGATCGTGCCATTTTTATTGTTCTTGTCGCGCAATTTTTAACCCAAAATAAATTGTAGGGGGGGGTTCCCTCCCACCAATTCTTCCAAACGCCCCCTTCGAATAGATTTCATGGCTAACTTAGCCATGAAAGACATTGGATAAAAGTACAAAAAGATTGTTTAGAATGCGTTGAAAGCAAAATTACCTTCTTCACATATTATTTTTTCCTCGAGGCCTGTCTTCCGTTGAGCAGCATTTAATTTTATTCATTGACTCTGTTCAGTATTGCCAGTCATCGTCAATCAAGAGGAGAGTTAAAATTCAATATGGATAGAATAGATACGGGAGAAATACTTGAAGTTGATTGTGACCTCAACCCAACTGATTTGTATACGTCAATATGCGCTTTAGACTGGAAAAGAGCGCTGAGGGCTTTGGAGAAAAATCCTGTTGAATCTAGAATTTGGGTCGTGAAGAGAGATCCGTGCTCTGATAAAGATGATGATGATGTTGTGAGATTCTTGCCGTTGCACTCTGCCTGTGCACGGCAACCTCCACTGGACATTATCACCAAACTTTTGTCGCTCTATTCCGATGCATCGTCAATTGTCGATGACAATGGAATGTATCCCTTGCATTATGCTTGCGCAAATCAAGCATCGGCGGAGGTGATTGAGCTACTGCTGGTGCATTACCCACAAGCTAATAGTCACCGCGTTGAAATGAATGGATCTTTACCTATACATTTATCAGCACAATGGGGAGTGAGTTCGCCTGTTGTAATGAAATTATTACTTAATCAGAATACGTCACTCGCGTGCGCAAGAGACAGTGATGACCTGTCTCCTCTAGAACTTGCTATAAATGCCGATGAATATGAATATAAAGATGAAGTTATAGAGATTCTTCGTCGTTACTACGAAGAAGAGGTGCAATATGATGGCGATGACTCTACCATTTCGACGCAGTTTTCTAGTTATGAAAAGAATGATCACGATTCTTCAAGAAACCTGGTAGAACAACTTGAAAAAATGAAGAATGAAGTCATAGAACTACATCAACGACGGTCGAATCTCACGTCAATGGTTGAAAGCCAAGTTCAGCGTGAATGGGAAGCTGTTAATCTGACGTTGCATCAAATGAAACTTCAGCTGACGGAAATGCAGTCAAAGAAAAACTCTACGAAGCGCTTATCAAGTGGTAGCTCAAAATATCACAGTAAATCAAAAAATACAACAGATGACGATACAACCGCAGACAGTACCACATCTGGTGTCTCGAACGTCAATGAAGAAGGTGAAAGTGGGTTTTTGATAGAAGATAAAAACAATGATAAGCATGAAGCCGGCTTGCAAAAATTGTCAAGAAAACTATCAAACAAATTTAACAACAAATTGTGGCTACCGAATTGGAGACGATTTGATAAAAAGAATTCAAAATCCCTCGAGGAAAACTCACCCGACTACGATCATTGTGCACATCCATTGGATAGTGAAGAAGTCGGAATGGAGGTGAAGGAACAAGGTAATCCTCAGCATCATCTATCAAGAACTCAACCAGATGGAAGTTTCGAATTGAATCCAAGTCTTGATGATTTTAATTTCCTCGAACAACATAATGAACATGACGAGAGCACAAACAACGTTTCGACTAAAGAAGACGCTAGAGATGATCAAGGTCAACCACAATGCCGTAGTGAAGAAATCAATAGAGATAACACTGGCTGCACTGATAGTAGAGATGAGCGTACCGTACAACCGTCTGATCAATGCAATCAGGAAGATGAAAAGGCTGCAAGACGCGAGACGATGCAACCAGGAGATGATCTTGATCGCCAGCAAACAGAGAAAAAAATAGCTGAAATTGAACTTAAAACCAGAGATATTCACCAGCAAAATATGTTTTTAGAGAGGGAATTGGCACATCTCAAACGAAGACACAAGGCGTATGATACAAAAGTGCATACAATCGAAGAAACTGTAAGTGCACTATCTGTTGAGCTACAACGGTCAGTAAAATTCCAATATGAAAGTTTGGAACGCATTCAGCAGTTTGAAAAGCAGTTTGTGGACACATCTGCAGTGCGCCGAAAATATTTGAAGCAACTACTTCGCGACATTGATAATGACCAACGAATGCAGGGTCGCATTTCAGGCTGTGAAAATCTACTGAAAAGAGAAATGAAAGCCGCCCGAGTTATGGAACACGTACTCTCAGAAATTAAATCCTAATGAACTGATAGATACTTTTTTCATTTCTTTGTTGGATAGATATTTTCCATAATTGCTCTATCTATCTCCTTCTTCCCACATCATATACTGCCCATTGATTTCATTGATCAACACTCTACTGTAGGGAGTAATCAACTCTCTCTCTAGAGTGAGTCTCTGGCTGGAGGCATTGCTGGTGTAGATAGGGTATCAGGTATCAGATACTGCACGCACGCACTGCACTACTGTACTCTGTAGAGATGAAATCCAAAAAAGTGAAGAGAAAACTCTTATCGCCGGTACGTCGTACGCTAAGTCATTCACCTACGGGTCACCTACAGTACCATTACAAGGACAGTGGGTAGTCAGTCACCCTTTTTACATCTTCATCATCATCATCTACGTTCTACAAGTCCATTCGCCATTCGCCATTCGCCTGAAATCCAAGTTCATACCTCTACCGGTACTCTCTCTCTAGAGCCCTGTTCGAGTGCTATTATCTCTAATTATCTCCTTGTTCTCTCTCATACAGTACAGGTACTTGTATGCACTACTTGTTGTATTGTACTTACTACCACAGCTCGGCTGACTAATAAAATACAGTGCTTCACCTGTAAATAGGTTCCTACCAACTGTCATATACCATACTGAAAGTTTCTACTGAAAGTAATCAAGACCTCTCATTACATTATCGATTAAAAAGTAAATTCAATCATATCATACCATCATATTTTGACTCTCGACTTACTTTAATATGTGGCTTTCAAGATGTCTTCTCCTTGGTCCCCTTTTGTTTATGGAAACAAAAGGATTTACGACATTTCTCCTGACTCCCAAAACATCTAAAGACGTTTACAGGAACTCTGGCAGTGCTTTGTATGGGGCTCTCAATCGACGAAACAAACAAGCAGACTTGATGAAAAAGATGCAAGAAGCTAAAAAGCAGCGGGAAATGAAGGAACACGACAGTGAGGGTCAGGGGCCAAGCGCTAATACTCAAGGAAGTGTCAAGGGACGTCTCAGCGATGCGGAGATTAAAAAACAGAATGATCTAAAAAGATTCCAAGAGTTACTTGATTCAGAAGCTGCAACTGTGAATTATGATATATCCGGATCAAACTATAAAACTCAGCAGCAGGAAGAAGAGGAAATCGAAGCAGGGTATAGAGGTATTGATAGGATATTTGAAGGTGATCCTGCACCGGTGGAAGCTTTCCAAGATCTGGTTCACTTTGCAACGGGAAACGCTCTTGGAAAGAATGGTGCCTCGAGAATCGTCCCGTGGTTGAATAAAAGTGCTACCAAACAAGGAGATATTTTGATCGTTATTACAGATCCGAGAGAAAAGTCGTCAGAATTACGATCTGTGATGAAAAATATTTCCAAGTTTATTTCAGCGGACATTCTTTCTCGCTTGATTGTTATCAATGCGGATACTGCCGCAGAAAATCGCAGATTCCTGAATAAGAATCAGATTGAGAATATACCAGTCTATTGCGATGAAAAAAGGGAATGGATGCGTGAATACACTGTGTTGGGCGAAAAAAGGTGGGCCATGTGTTTAATGATATTGAAGAATGGCCGAGTAGAGAGATTGGTAAGAGAATTAGACATGGAGCTTGCTACAGAGGTAATCAAGACATCTGTTGCCTCATTAAAGATGGAAAACTCATAAAATATATTCACGACAAAATTATCAACAATCTTTTCTCTGGGTTGTTTTATACAATGTATTTACCAAAAATAGAATATAAGGGGAGAGGCACAATGCAGTGAAAATTTCTTGGAGATTAGGTCCTATAATGTATAGGAAAATCTATTGCAGGGTTAGTTGGAGAATGAAATATATTATAACTCCTTTTCGTGCTGCTGCTTCTTCTTCGTCTTTGTTGGTGTTTTGGATCCATTCACAAGGACTGACATAAAATAACCCCAAATACCTGTCACAATAATCACAGCAATATTCGTATAGGTTTGCCCATCATCTTTCTCTTGATTATCCCCATCATATGCCACAAGATTTACCATTTGCAACAAACTTTTCACTTTTGAATCAAACTCATAACTCACAAGCAAGCCAGTACAAAAAGATCCCATCGCAGTACCACTCATACCTACTGGAAGATTCATTAACAAATTTTTTAGGTAAGGTTTTGGCCATCCAAAGACAAAGAGTGAAGTTACGGCATGACCGATCGGCAAGTAGAGGATGCTAATCAAAGAATAAATTGTAGATGCAGGGAGATGATCTTTCAGTAAGTTATTACCAATGGAAAGTGCGAGCATGAACCCAACAGTATTGACGACTCCTGCCATTGGGAAGCGTACTGCCTGAGGAATATTGTGAAGTGCTCTATAAAAGGAATTCGTAACAAGAAATTGAATAGGTTAGTGCAAAGTTTTTCATCCGTTTCATTATTTCTTCATAAAACGGCCACAATACATACACGGATACTTCGTGACGATGGCACAGTGATCTTTGGCAAGCGACGAATAACTCACGGATGCAATAGTCTTGGTTTGTTTTCAAAATTCGTTGACATTTTTCCTATGGGTGGTGTCGGTGGAATCTCAGGGTCTTCGAAATGGATGAATCTTTGAGGGGATGATGAATTTTGCATCACAATCAGTTTGTATCTGATGATGCCTGATGTATTATTTTATGCCGTCGTTGGTCGTTTGGGGAAAATATTCGTTGGGTTTTGTTCTTTGTTTTCTTCTCTCTATTTTACGTACAGTACTGTACCGTCGTCGTAGTTTTACACTATTACCTCTAGCTAGAGTAGCAGTCTTACCACCAAAGGCACAGTAAAGTAGGATAGTACGTACGATTCTTCGAACGAGTATCATCAGCGCAACAACATACGACAAGGGATTGAAACACAGAGATTAGCACAGAGAGAGATTGGCATTATCAATTTAGAGCCGTGCAGTACGTACACAATTCGGGCCTGAAGAAGATACAGTATGCATTACGTATGTATTTATGTACAAGAACGACGATGCACTGTGCAATAAAATGTGAAACAATTTCAATATTTTTTAGTTGAATTATTACATGATAACGCTTCCATTTCCTAATTAACATTCGGTTTTGGAATAATGAAGTTTCACATCGTATCAGCATTTGTGGTGCTATCTATTTTTATAGCTGATGCTTTTGTTTTACCTAGTCGCAGCTTTTGTGGAGGTTGTATTCAAGCTACAAATTCATTCAACCCTTCACCTATATCATCTCTGAACATGGCACAAGAAGGCAAGAAAAAACGTCGAAGACGCAAACAAGCACCGCAACCTACAGACAATGCAGATATGATTTCTCAAGAAGCAATGATTTACGATGAAGGATCGGAGAACAACTCCAATGTTCCTTCTATCGATGAGCTCAAAGCGATTGCAAACTTTACCCCGTCGAAAACTAAGACGGTGCCCAATGTATCAACGGAGCAATCTCTATCTTCTTCGAAACCTTTTCCAGTTGATGAAGGGTTTGATGAGTCGCTTGATTCAAATTCAAACCTTGTGGAGTTACCGGATATTCGAGATGCCTTGAAGAATAAAGAGTTGAAGAAATTAGAACAAGAGAAGGAAGAAGTTAGGTCGCGCCCGAAAATATCTAGAAAGGATAGGAAGGCCTTGTTACAGGTACGAAATTTTCTCAAAGATCATTTCTGTTTTCTAATACATGAATATTTTTATATTTGTCTTGTGCAGACGGTCTTTATTTAACCAACCACCTCGGGGTACTTTTTTGAAACACTGTCACACGTACGCAGCTTCTAGAGGAACAGCCATACGCAGATGCAGATGATTCTTACTTTGAAGAAGAGGAATATGGGACAGTGAGTGCACTGTTGGCAGAGGGTGCCAAACCTTTCTTGGGGATTCCTCCGGGGGCTTTGCAAGTAGGTCATTTCATTGGTGCACTGGGTATTATTCTATGTGCTTTCATAGAATATCCAGGCTTTCCTCTCACAAATTTACCTACTCCTCTGCGAGATTCTCTTCAAGGAGGTAAGTTCATTGGAAAATCTGATTTTGTGTCAAGCAATTTCCGCCTCTGATTTTCAAATACTCCATTCATCTTGAAACATTGAAAATCGTGTAGGTCTCTTCACCATCTATCTTATTAATACTGCACTTGCAGTACTTGCAACCTTCAAAGCCAAGGAAAGAGGGCAGCCTGCTGGATTGTGGGCAGCAAAAACTTTTTCTGTTGGAGGTTTGGCATTGGATCAATTGACACAGCTTCCCACCTTGAAGGAAGTAGAAGAAGCTAGAAATAGAAAGGGTGCGAGGGCTACGAAAAAGAGGTAAAATGATAAGTATTTCCTGCTAAATATAAAGAGTTTCCATGGTTCTAGAAAACGTCAAAATTTCCATCTGTATCTACAATGACTTGTCCATCTAAACCATTGTCCATCGAAGTTTCTGTCCCGTCATAATGAGAATCATCTGTGTTTTGTTGTTCGTCTTCTTTACCAATAGTAGCTGTATCCTTGTTACTGGAAACAGCAGCAACATCCATGGCAGCAATTCTCAACGCTTCTCTCAGGGTATCAATCTCATCTTTAAAACCAATCAGTACTTTTTCGGCATGCTGCCTCAATTCTTTTTCTTTGACGTAAGAAGATTCAAAGCGTTTGGCATCCATCAAAGCTTTCTTCGACTCTTTACTACAATCTGCAAGCTTCGATCTAGTATGTTCGTGCTCTTGTTCGACACGTTGAACCATGGTCAAAATTAAACGTCCGAATCTCCAAGGGATCCTGCAAATGAAAAGAAACCTGCGTGGTGACATCCCCATGGAAGCCTTGGATAGTACGTTATCGTACAATACGATGAGGGTCAGACAAAGATCTAAAACATGCCCGTAATGCGAAAAGTATGCCATCTTGAATGAATATATTGATGTCATAATTTCGATCACAAATACAACCATGTTAAATGTGAGAATAGATGACAGTAATGTTATCCAAATGCTGCCATCGTCGCTTTGTAGTTCTTCGTCATCGATTTCTGTCGAAGAAAGCACATAGAAAAACGTAAACACAGATAGATCAAGAAATAGTAATGAAGAAAAAACTATTTGTGTTTCTTGAGATTCCAAGGCAATGCCAATTTTCTGCCTATACATTTTTATCATAGAAGAAATTCTGAATTGGTAACGATTGTGATGATTTATTATTGCGTTTCAAATTTGTTTTCTTTTTCAAAAAAAGATTTCTTGTTCAACACATTTTTCCTCTTGCTAAAAAATGCACTACTTTTACTGTGATAATGCAAATCAAATACATGACGTTATAACCTTGTGATAGGTTGAATAAGAACCGATTCAACGTAATGCAACAAAACTGTATCAACTGTCAAAGCTATATTTTTAGAAAAATGAGAGGGAAATAATCACCATGATGTCAATAATTGTCAATTCAGTATTAATTAAGTACACGGATACATACTGTATGTCGTTGTTGATCGCAGTGCTTCGTGCGTTTTCCGTATTGTACCCATGTAGACGTATCGGTATGTATGTACCGGTTCTGTAGTATTCCGCGGGCAAAAAATACAACGCATCGCAGCTGGGACCCATTCATTGCCTGGAGGCAACAGGATGACGGATGACAGTTACCATCAGCCACCATCTCAGTTCTCAGTCACTCTACGACAAAGAAATACATGGCACAGGGAACAAACGAAGGAAGGAAGAATCACAGTCGTAACGAGCTCCAGCTTTCCTTGTTTACTTCCTAGAACCACGTCCTACAAGAATATGCCATCACCATTTCTTTCCGTGGAAGGAATACCAGTTTACTTTGAAGAAAATTGGTCCACAGGAATTGGTGGAGGGCTGTGGTCAACTGGCAAGGCTATGGCCATGTACTTTGTGAACCATAGATTGTTGTTACGACAAAACATCAGAAATCTAGTTCCTTTTCATTCAAGTGGTGAGATAAATGCATTGGAGCTGGGCAGTGGGAATGGTCTTTTATCCGTTTGCCTTTGTGCTGTCGTGGGGGACTTGGTTCAAAAGGTTGCTGTGACTGATTTGGAGGATCACCTAGAACTGATACATCGTACATTATCTGCAAACAGTCACATTGCAACTATGGAAGAGAATAATCGAGGTGGAGTCAAGAAGCCTTACTTGTCAGTGAAAGAGCATAAATGGGGCTGCTTTGATGATAATTATTGTGACAACGAAAAGTACGACTTTATATTTGGTAGTGATGTTGCGTATAGGGATTGGCTTCATGAGCCTCTAATTAAATCTCTGAAGCACTATTCACACCCTGGCACGATATCGTTGATTGGAGTTACAATGCATGATACTAAACCACAGTTTTTTAGGCTTCTGAAGGAAAACGGATTCACATACCAAAGATTACCTGATTTACAAATGGAACCAGAATATCGAGGCACGACATTTGGACTATTTGTCATACAACTATCTTAATTTTCAAGAACCTGGTCGCATCGCAAATGATTCTACCCATGAATATAGACTGAGTGGTGGAAATTAGAAGGGGCCATAAAGAATTATTAAATTGCCGGAAATTTGGTAGGACTTAGGTTCTCCAATCGGCTATTTTGTCTCAAGAGCTATTCTACAAACAATGATCCTTTTTATCCCCGGAGAGGCATTTTAGGTAATAACGGGTTCCTAACACCATTGATAGCTCGTAACATACACACGGATGATAGAGATGAACCCACTGCCAGGTGTATTTTACAGTGTATGATAAGATTGGCACAATACAAGGTATCACAATTTGTATTTCCAACCTTTAACTTGAATTACATGCTGTAC
>JAAMXU010000949.1:0-24814 GCA_019693545.1 Chaetoceros muelleri | reverse complement strand
TTCTCAAGACGATGACTTGCAGTTTTCCTCGTCGTTGGAGAACCACTACTGGGGATACAGTGGACAGATGATTTCTTACGTTTCCCGTGAGGAGGAGAGAGGACACGTACCGGTGTTCTGTCGTTGATTTCTTCTTCCGATGACAGAAGGATAAGTTCACCACCGTTTTTGCTAACATCATCTCCAAACTCAGACACCCCAAGAGACAACAATGACTCGTAAGCGACGCCGTTCTCAAGGGTAACATCCGAGTTGTGAACAGATTCTGTTATTGAAGAGGTGTTTTCAATTGACCTTCTAACGACTTGTACCGTTTCGATTGGTGTAGTATTAACAGGGATAGGATGACTGGCTGTTTCAAGAAGAATTGAGAGACGTCGCATAAACTTTGGGATAAGGATCGAAATGTAGCCACATTGTTGTTGTCAGAGAGTCCAATATCACCTGATTCCACGCCTTTGTGGAGAAGTTTCACTAGTATTTCAGCATTTTTGTTGAATATTGGTAATTCTTTAATTGCATTTACTTCGTTGCTATTGTTCATTGTAAATTTTTGTTAGGCTTGGTGGTGGGGATTAGACTTGATTATGGGGTTTTCGTTGTTTTGTTCTTGTACAAGTGATGAGGAATGAAAATGTGAGTGAGTTTTTATCGATGGATTGACAAGCACATGTGCCATACGTTTCTACGTAATTCTACGTTGATGACGTTGTTAGTTTCAAATGGAGGAATGGTGCACCTTTTTGGAATATAAGTGCACATGGAGCATAAAATTAGTCGCAATTAGCTACTTTCGGTTTACTATATGGTGCACCTGCTCTAGGGAGATAAGTGCACGTTGAGCCGCACTATGTCCCCACATTTTAAATTTTTTTCCAACTCGTTAGGGAAATTTGCGTCAGTTGAGTTTTTATTCTGCGTGAACCAGGAATATAAGTTGACATAGAACTCATAAAAACTGAAGAAAAAAATGAGAGTGGCACCATTTAACGCATATCCTCATCGCTCTCATTGCATCTGTGATAGAGATTTATTCCCTGACGACTGTGATTGTGGGTTCGAAGAACAAAAAAGGTCAGTCAAGAGGAAGTACGATGATGATGCTGTGTTTCTTCGTGACTATCCTACAAATATATTTCCTGACTACACTTACTACATGAGAGGTGACCATGATGGTTTAATGTGGTGGAGATTGGGGAGAGGCGATCCTCCAAGTGTTGAAGACAGGAAGAGGTGGATGATTGAGGAAATTGCTAGGGAGAAGCTTCGTTTGGTGAGAATGAATGAGGGAAAACAAACCCTGTCGCATGTGGAAGGGTGGGATATTTTGAATGAGATGTTACACATGATTAAGGAATATTACAACCCGCCAGGCTATAGGACGATGAAAAAGTCATGGGATGAGGGTTCGTTTTTTAAAGGTGGAAAGTTGACGAAAGGAAACTTTAAGGTCGGTAACATCATTGGTGAAGTTGTAGATTTCATTTCACCTAGTGTTGAGATAGAACGTATTATTGATAAATACGTTAAGGCAATTGCCGTAGTGGAAACCTGGAGGACAGAAGAGTGTTTCGTTGAGGCATGGGAGAATAATGTATTCGGTGGTGATTATAATGAAAGGGCAGATGATCGGTATGTCTATCTAGGTTGGAAGATGGTTAAGCATATTGGAGTCGATCACCCGGTGACTTCGGATAATGAACTGGATTCGCGAATGGTTACCCATACAGCCCAGTTCACTAGGAGTATGCTGAGTAAGTTTTGGAATCGAGCAGTCTTAACTGTCAAGGCAATGCTAATTCTAGATTGTCTTGACATGTGTGCATACAATTCCCTATATAGTGGAGTCGATAGACCATTCAGGTATGGTTGGGTTGACGACATTTAAGTGGTGTTCCGTTGTTATTATTTATAATGTTTTATACATGTTAGTTATTCTTTTAACTTAAATGTTCAATATACTACTACCATCGTTTACTTGACTTGAATAGTCCATTTACTAGACGTTTTGTTTAGTAGTAGGTAACCAAGTGAGGCAAGAACAGATAATGTTCAAAATATAACATTTTTTCGGTTATGTATCGGAAGTTTTTTTTATTTCTCACACTGTACAGACTGTAGCGGTCCTACGAGCCTTCTGTGACGAGTTTCGAAAGTTCACAGCCTGTCCAGATTCTACTGCTTGGCTACACACTTATTTGGAAAGTGCCGCAGGAGATCGTGAACAAAACTTCATCTTTTTGAATTTTGGATGCAACAAGGGCTTTGATTCCATAAGAGTAGCACGACAAGTCACCAAGAATGATGATATCTTTTCCAAGCAACGGTGGAAAGGAGCCTTGGGAATAGATAAGAATGGAGCTTGTGGACAAGGGGGTGGACAAGATAAGCCGCTTTCAAATCACAAGGATGATGCTGGAGTTGTTGTTCCCAAACAGCAAAGTGTCGAAGTACATTGTGTGGAAGCCATGCCATCCAATTTTGATCGATTGAAACATGCTGCAGAGACCACCCTGGCTGACAAACATGGACTGAACGTGCACTTGTATGCCATGACGGGTACTCCAGGGGGTGGTACGATTCTTTTTCCCAATGCGGACGCAGGTACGGAGCACATGGGGCTTCAACATTGCAAAGGTGCTACTGCAGCATCGGAAAGGTGTGCCAGTGTGCCTGTGATTACAGTGGATGAATTTGTGTCCAAGCATGTAACAAGTATCCAATTGGTGGAGACCACCGAGCAGACCGTCGACGAGATAAAAGAACAATGCAATCATCGATTGCCATATGTTTAAAATGCCACAAGGTGGAAGGTGGTAAAATAGTAGATAAGATTAAAATAAAAGTTTGGTTTGATAATACTGTTTATTCTGAATTATAAGTAGAACTAAATATAAAAACATGTAGGTCTGTGATCGAGAACAGTAGGTTCTTGAGAACAACAGAGAATATAAATAGAACCGTAGTTTGATGTATTTCAATCAAATGGGATCTGAATTGTCAATATGTAATGATGAACCTTTGATGTGGAAGGTTTTGACTATACCGTCATGAAGGCAGCACCCAATGTTGCAATGCAAGGCCAAGGTAAATACCAACCCAATAAGGAATGGACGAATGACGAAGCATTGGCACAAAGGATAGCATTCGCACATGGCACAGAAGTGGCACAGATTTTAGCAAACAAGTTAACGACCAAAACCATGAATGCGATGAGACGAGTAGTGAATGACAAATTAGGTAGAAACTCATTAATTTACTAAGTTGACCTTAATAGTTCATACCATCTAGTAGGAGTAGAATCCAGTCATTCACAACACCCAAGACATTAAGACAAACCGATTATTTGGAGTTTGAATTTCATAAACAAGGTGATTGGGGTCGTCAAAATTTAACAGATTGCATTACTATGCTAGAAGAGTTTGGAATGGCATGTTATTGGACTGGTTATAATAAGCTTTGGAGAATCAGTAATTGTTGGGTTGACACTTATACGCAATTTCACATTTGGTCCAATATTGCTTGTGTCAATGTGCATCATCAAGTGGATCTATTTGAAAAAATGGAGCAGGTGTTCGAGCGTACATTGGAAAGTACTCTCCAGAATATTTTGAGGAAATCTTCAGTTGGCGATTAAAGAGTATGTAGCGAGAAGCTAGAGATAGTAAGTAGATTATAGACATAGAGTAGGTGTTGTAGAGCAAGTTGCAAGATGTGAATTAATAGAAAGAATACTTAATATTTCAAAGGATCACTGGAGTATCATAAATTGAACAAATGAATTCTATAAATTTCTCTTATGCAGTACACCCTATGTCACCCATAATCTTCCAATATCGTGCCTAAGGAATTGCATCATCATTTTCTTCTTCCTCATCTACACGGGTAACACCATCTTGATTGTCCTCGACGGTAAAATCAAACACGCCATCTAGTATTCCAGATTCTTGCTCTTCTTGCAACAAATCATCAATACTTGGTTGTATTTCATTATCATTCAAGTTGTCTTGAACCATAAAGTTGAAAGTTTCTTGCTCATTCTCTTGATCCATTTGGCTACTAGAGGAGGATGCCAATGAACCGTCTCGTACTTGTATTAGCTTCTTCATCATGGAACTATTGTTGGACTTGCTTGAGGATTGACTGTGTTTATGACTCTTGCTCGATTTGCTACTTTTACTGCTCGATTTGCTGTGTTTATGTCTCTTATTGGATTTTCCGTGTTTGTGACTTTTGTTAGATTTGCCATGTTTATGACTCTTCTTTTTGGATTTACCATGTTTATGACGTTTGCTGGACTTCCTGTGTTTATGACCCTTGCCAGTAGATTTGCTGCTCTTGCTAGATGATTTACCATGCTTATGACTCTTACCAGATTCACTAGGTTTACCACTCTTGCTAGTAGATTTGCTGTACTTGTGACTCTTGTTCGACTTGCTTCTGCTCTTGCTCCTGAATGTGACGTATTTACGACCCTTGAAAGATTTGTTGCTGCTGCTTCTCTTTACTTTTGCATTGCTGCTAGTAATAGGTTTTTCCTCCATACCTTGTTCCAAGGGCAATATATCCACATCCTTTGATGATGACGAAGAGAATGGGTCCTTCTCTTCCTCGTCGTCTTTCTCTTCCTCCGTCGTGGTCGTTGTGACTACTACTGCCAGAGAGGAGGAATCATCTGGATTATCCGGATTGGATGGGTGTTTCAGCCATTGGAATCGATTGGATGTTTCTTCTTGATGATTCCTATAAATGATGACTGCCAGAATTGTCGCAACGATTAGTAATACCAGGGACTTCTTCTGGGTCCGAGGTGAGACAGTCGGGTGTCGTCTCTGTCTGCCGATCGTATTAGAACTAGGAGTGTGCATAGGAGTGTACAACGTTTCATTCAAGTCTTCCCCTTCTTGTTGAGAGGAAGGTATAGCTGCGTATAGCATATTTTAGTGTATGTGTGTGGGCATTAATTGATTGATTGAGGCGATACCACTCTAGCAGAGAAAAGGAATAGAAAATGTTCAAAATAGGAAATGGCAAGAATCAATTTGAGTTTTTTTTGTGTGCATATTTTTGGATTATTGAAATACTTGTACACTATTACTGTACAGCACCGTACCTGTTGTGGTGTATGTAGTTGTACAGCACGAGAGTTGTTCTACATGAGTTTCTACATGGCACCAACGCGCAGCTGGAACGGGAATGAGATGTTACACCCCAGGTGGAAATTGGAAATGCCCCCCCGATGATTTTTGTGAGGGGCGGGAGAGTGGAGAGGAGCAAACCTGAATGCTGCAAAATGTTCTAAACGAATCCAAGACAATGTCGTCATTGGTGTCACAAGAAGCCATTTCACATGCAAGAGTTAGCACTCAACAGGAGAGAGAGTCGTCATAATTTATTTACTCTTTCATTTACTCCATGCATTTCATGCAGTTGATAGTAAGTAGAAGTATTGCACTCCTAAGATTAGCACTCAACAGGAGAGAGAGTCGTCATAATTTATTTACTCTTTCATTTACTCCATTCATTTCATGTAGTTGATAGTAAGTAGAAGTATTGCACTCCTAAGATTAGAAGTAGGCAATACAAACATCCTCATCACCACCAAACCACAAACATCCAACAAACCCATCTATCCATCAAGGATTCACACACACATTCTGACGACACACCAAATTACCCTTGCACCAATTATCACCACCACCATTACATCCAGAAGTGTTCTTCCAACACTTACAATTCGTATTACATTTCTGATTCTTATACTGCGCAAAAGTCCTCGAAATCGCACCCGATACATTGGTACACTGATACATGAGCCTAATCTGAATAAAATCCCACCAACTGGCTCTATTCATGGACGTATCAATCGCTTTGCTCGTTTTTGATTCAATCGTCTTCAACCAACTCGCCTTGGCAAAAGTGTTGGGACCAAACATCATGACCGATTTGTAATCAAAGGGTACGCCCAATGTATTGATATCTTCCATAATGGCGAATTCATCTTCGTATCCGGACATTATGTTTTCGTAGTTGACAGAGACATATCTATCACGATCGGGTCGATTGATCTCATGGCCGAATCCAAGGGCGTGGAGGAAGACATGATGGATGGTTCTTTGAGTGAGGCATTGACTGTCGAGACTCAAAGTTTGGCCGAGATGCGCATCGCTCCGTTTCCCGTAGTAACTCCAACATCCGTTACTTTTTTGAATGTGAAGGTAGGGATTTCGGTTGTAAATTCCTGGTTTCCACGCAAGGAATTGGACGCGGATTACTTTGGCGGTCCATTGGAGAGAAGAGAGGGCATCTTGAATGATGGATTTTTCATAGGCTGTGTATCCATTGTCAATGTAGACTCGGATCCTGTAGTAATCGTTTTTTAGAAAATCATCCCATTTGTTCAAGGTGGCGCTGTTGAGACTTCGGGTTGTATTGGTGTAATGATGATGATGCTGACTTTCAGTGTCGCCGTGTTCGAATTTCAAGTCTCCTTGAAATAGACCTTCCCAGGATGCTTGACGAATGTGATGGTCTTGTTCTGGAACGGTCGCGGTCTCAAGGACGTTTTGGTTTTGTTCTTGTTGTGACGAGTCAAGTCCCCTTGTTACAGGAAATAAGTGTAATAAGAAAAAGACCAATAAAGTGGATGTTCGTTTGCAATAGTTGGAGGTCATTCTTGGACGTTTGTTGTAAAGTTAGAGTATCAAATGTAAAATGTGTAATTGGCCGTTTGTTTGCTTTCACACAACATACAAATAGCAATGAGTAATAGTTGTTGTGGTGGTTATTGTTATCTGCAAGAGAGGATTCGTCCTACTTTACTCGCTGCTCTAGAGTACAGCAACTTTAGATAATCAAAGAAGTACAGTAGTCGGTGTTGTTTGTTGTTGTTGTTGTTGTCGCTATGTAGCAACGTCTGTTTACTCCTCAACTCGCTCAGGATTGGAGGGTCGTGTCGTGTTAGTAGGGACATACAAGGTAAGATTCCTAACTGCTACAACATTCATTAGTAGAGCAGTTATATTTTAGCATGAACTTTTCCTCAAATATGTTACTACAATATTTTATCGTGTAGAGTTTATTCAAGAGAGAGACATACAGTAGTAGTTACATGTGATATGACACGTAGAAAGTCTTGCCACACAGCAGCCCACAAGAATGTGTAACAATTTTAGTAATAGCAATGGGCGTGACCATGAAAATGATGCGGGAGTGGCCTCTTTTTACAACCGTTGTTCATTTTTTGAAAGCTACACTTGCAACGTACTGTATTGTAACGTACCGGGAACGATACCAGTTCTGTAGAGTGAAGGAACAAAAGACAGATTTGCAAAAATTTGAATCTTGTGTAGAGTTTTGTGCAGGTGGATGGGACACTCATTCGTGGTTGATTTCCATTGCACACTGCACGGGCACACTTGAAAATTGTCACAATTCAAAAGAGCCTCCACCCAAGAAGTCAGGAGGGAAGAGGAAAGCACATGAAGTAAAAAATAAAAGAATCACATACAATATTAGAGACACACAAAAAAGAAGAGAAATGAAAGTACTAGTACCGTAGGAGTTCCATCCACCTTTCTCTCATGACATGGCTATCAATTTATATATTATCCATTATACCCTTTTCCACCAAGAGTCTCCTAATCCCCCATTATGGCACAGATACGAATATTCGTCGTTTTCCAAGGAAGATCCGTAACCGTTATGTCATGTTGTTACAATCGAGGCATAAACTAGATGATCATGACGAGGACCGTCATGACAATGAGGAACGAATGTTCCATGTGCATGATCAAGATGATGACATGACACGTAATGATACAATCTCACCACCACGCTACAAAAGTAGTCTCTCGGGAATTTTATCATTGGAAAGTCATCGTTCTCGTCGTTCTCTGCCCTTTGAAACTTCCTCCAAGGAAAGAAATAATGACGTCACGGGCAGTCCTAAACCGTCGCGACTCTTGAAGTCCGTCACCAAGAAAAAGAACAGGAAGGAACAAGAGAATGCAATTGATAACAATTCCTTCTGGTCTTCATATGCGTCTTCAATGAACACGAGAACTACGAATGCATACCATGAAGAATACAGCATTGATTCATTTTTACGTGGAGAATATGATGGCCCCTTTGCAGAAGATGCTGCAGCACCTCATCCAGAATTATCTCCCAGTGAAACCGTCGAAAGTGCCCTATGGTCATTGAGACAATTGGACATTCCAGAAAGATATCATGGTGCGGCAGTATTCATGAGATTCTTAGCTCCTCTTGCCCGAAGTGAGAGATGGGGAGGAGGATCGGTCAGTGCGGTGGATTGGAACCCGTGGAAGGAGATTGTGAGGGGGTCTTTGACGCCTACCATGTTGGCGGGGAGGATGAGAGCTTCGAGGGAGTTTGCGGTGTTGTTGGATTGGGACAAGATGGATGTGACTGAGGGAGTGGGAGGAGAAGGCAGCGGGGGGGATGTTTTGGGGTCGATGGGGATGGTGGCGTTTGTGAATGTGGCATTATTTTTTGCAACGGATGGTAGGAAGGTGGTGGAACCTTGTATGATGCAGTTTCAGTTGAAAAAGGTGAGTGGGGTATGGTTGGTAGAAAATATATGTTCGAGTAAGAAAGAATGGTTTTTGGAGGAGAAAAAGAAGAACAAGGATGACGTGGATGGGGGCAGTGCTTCTTGATGATATGTATATATAATAGTAATAGAACGGAAATGGTTGAATTATATAAATGCAGTACAAATGTACAGTACCAACCCTATGCATACTTATGAACTACTGTATCACTTTATTGAGTTGCTTAGGAACAAATAATGAAATTTTATTCCTTGTTTTTCTGCTTCAGGATGCACTTCTTGTGACCTACGCAATGTTCGGCAAACATGCTTGGGCATCGTGTTCTTCCTCAATGACGTCGTCATACATTGGTATTTGGTCATTGGGGTCGCAGCATGGAACAAGAGTGTGATCCGAACAAGTTGTGATTTCAGTTTGTGTCATGATTGGAAGTCGTATTTGGGTAAAATCATTAGTGCCCGCATCATTCTTGTCCTCCACGAATACACTGTCGACAGTTGTAATTTCTTGAATGACTTGCTCTTGTGACGGTGGTATAGTTTGAAAGATCGCTTCACTATTGCCATCTTGGTCATGTTCTTGGTTTGAGACTGTATCAGTATTTTGATCAGTTAGGAGATTCGTTGTGACATCAACAATGTCATTTATTTCACAGGGTTGGATAGCATCATCTTCTGACGTTACGAGTTGTGGTGTAGTTTCGTGGTTTATATTGTCCTTTTCATGTGATGAAATGAGTGATGAAGTCTCCTCAAGTTCATTCAAATCTTCATCAGGATGATTTGTCAGTGTATCCTGTTGAGAATTATTTTCATTTGTTTCTTGGAGTAGCAGTGGTGAAGGATCTTCAACGCAATCCTCCTTTATCACAATAGCATGGTCGTCGTCATCACCCCGACCTTCTACTGGCGTATCTTTGATTTCACGTTGATCCGTGGAAACAAGAGGTTCCGTTTCCATGTGTTCCACACTGCATGCATTCAACTCAAGAGCCGTTCCAAGAATATTCTGATCTTGAGAACTATCACCTTCTGTTTCCTGGATAAGAACATCCAAAGGAGGAATTAAAACTTTAGCGTCCATGATAGATTCAATAGTTTCTTCCGCATTACTTTCCACGTTTTTCTGTCTACTCTCATAAAGTTCAGTTTCCACCTGTTTCCATTCTTCATAATGACGAGATTTGGCCAGAATTAAGTTCTCGAGTTTGTCCACAAAACTATCAATCTGCTCATCTTTCTTCGGTGAGTCATCGTTTTCTACTTGAAAAGGTAAAGATTCGCACTGTGGAGGAAAATGAGAATTATGAGAGGGAATGAGTTGCACGTCAGAATTATATTGCACATGTAGAAAAGATGTAGTGCTACATACCATCTCTTCATTAGACATGGTGCAAAGATTACCATCATGTTTCTCAAAATCACGATATATACCACTCTCCTCCTTTGTTTGTGTAAGATTTTCGATGGTGTTGGAACAATTTCCATCAATCAGCAATTGAGCTGCTTCATTCGGGGATTCCTCTTGCACTTCTGAAATGGATTGCATAGGCTTGAGAGGGGGCTTCTTCTTGATTTTTCTTCCTGCGATTTTCACATATTTGGACTTGGATGGCTTGTACCCATGGACTCTTGCAACTTTAGCTGCATCACGGTGTGAAAAGGCTGCTCCATAAAGGAGTTCAAAGGGACTGTCAGGCTGGACATATCTCTTGGGAGTCACCTCTTTCAGAGTTGCCTTTGTCCTCTTATCACAATTTTCGTCAAATTTTGCCGGAACGGGCACAAATTGAAGACCTTCTTCAGTATCGTAAGATTCGTAGGAAGCTTCGTCGAGAAGATGCAAATCTCCAAAAAATGCGTCATCGTCGGAGCATTCACTGTATTGGTCTATATCCATTAAAAGGTGACCTGACTTGTGTAATCTTTTATCGCGTCGAAAATAAGCAAATAAACCTACTGCAAGGGCTGTGATTGCTACTGCCATGGGAACAACAATGACATTGGACCCTTTTCCTTTGCGTCTACTTGAATCTTTATTATCTTTGACAACCGTAGGAACAGTGGAAGTAACAAAAGGTTCTCGTGTAGTTTCCTCAGCTTCTGTTGTCACACGAACTCCCTGCACATTAGGTAGTAATAACCGCATGCGAGAAAAAAATGCATCCAACTGGTCCTTACCAAATGCATTCTTTACGATATTACGAACGAAAGATGGACTTGCTTCAAAGTCCTTTAGATAGTTCAACTGATCTTCGATAAATAATATGTGCCCAACCAGCTCTCCTCTTATCTCTTCCCCATTGAATTCATCGTATATTGCCATATCGAGTTCAATGCTATCCAGTGCCGAATTTTCTCCATCTGTGTTCCCATGTCGGTATAGTTCAGACGTAAAGGCTTCAAATAGATGAGCATGGGCTAATGATTTCAGTTTTTCTCCAAAGTCCAGTAGCTCATTGGTCGAATTAGTTCTATTCAGACCTGGTTGGACGGTAACGTCTATCGTAAAAGAAGGGATGGAATAAAGCTGGTATGTCTTTCTAGCAGATGAACCATTGATGTTCAAGCTCAGTATTATTAAAAGTAACAGAAAATAGGACATGGTATGATTTATATGGATCTATCTCTCGTTCTTGTAATGGCCTATCTGATTAAAGCTACGGCTTGGTGCTCCACGATCTATTAGAATTTATATCCAAAAGCAGGGATTACAATTCCGTGAAAACACTGTTGTTGGTTCTTTCGATAGATGGGGCGAATGTGAATCGTTTTTGTCGCGTTCAATATATAATACGGTAGAGAGAGAGCATAAAATGGATCCTGTGTAGGAGTAGTTTAGGTCGCATGAAATGGCATCTCTTCAGTATTTTTAAGGAGCGAACAGAACAAAGTGTGTACGTAGAGAGCACCATTCCAATTTTTTAGTCATTCTGTTGAATCGTGTAAAAGATGCTAAAAAGCTTGGAATCCAAATTTGAATTTTGTGCTTCTGGAATCGAGTACGGGTACCCTGGCACCCCTTTATTTGCCACGGGTACTATGGCCTGTAGGAGAGATAAGAATTAAATCATGACAAGCCATTTGTATAGCGATTGCATGGTTGACAGGGCAATGATGATGTCATGCTATTGTCTAAAAGCCTATACCACCCCGTGGCAAAGGGGTGGTACCCTGGTACAGTACCCTACCGTATTGGAGTTTTTTCTACAATACAGGTGATACATCCAGCATGTTTACGTACTGAAGGTAGCGCAACCGCAAGTGCTGAGAAGTAAAATAAAGGAATTTATAATTTATGTTTTCTCTTTTTCGCAATCTGTCTCTATCCATAATCCTCCATCGTGTGTGATTAAGCAATATATCTGAACTATGTAATAAATGATGGGAGATAACACGACAGTAAATGGAAGTCTTTGAAACTTAGATCTAATCTTTTTCAAAACAACAAACTCTCCAACAATCAACACATTAAATTTTCTTTTCCAGAAGAACACCACTCTCACCCAGAATTAAAGCTGAAGTTCCTTGAAAAATATGGCTCAAGAATTTCATCTTCAAGTTCTCACATGTTGGATGACAATTTTGATGACTCTCCAGTAGATGATTCATCAAAACTTGATGATTCCACTGCATACATGTCATTGAAATCGATTGACTCCGATTCCATGGAATTGACAGAACGATCCCCAAGCACACTAAATAGAGGATTTGACTCGTCGTTTTGATTATAAAATAATCCTTTTCCATTTTGATTTCCTAACAAACTATCATCATCTACTATATTATTTGTCTCAACACCTGATTCTGTTTCTTGCTGCTCAACTTCTGAGGATAAATTTTTCATAGGGGTTCGTGACTTCTTTGTTGGAGAATCATTTGCAGGTGGCGCAAGTTTTGCGCACTCAGCACCATCACTACTAGAACCTTCCATCAAAGGAATCTTGTTTTTATTTTTGTGCCCATTCCAAAGCTTGGCAAACCTATGTTTCCTTTCCAACTTGGATCCACTATCGCTGACAGTAGCGAGAGAGTTCTCATCTGTGAGGCTTCCTTCCAGATCCAATACTTTCCCAAGGCGTACTTCGTCAAGAGCACTCATGTTTGCGTATGAATCGCCATCTAGGCTCTTAAGACTATCATCACCTCCTGCTTTGGATAAGTCACAAGTAACATTTTCACCATCTAAACTTTTGAGACTATCTCCGGCTTTGGATAAGTCGCAGATGGAGCTTAGACCAGCCATACTTGGAGCCTCGAGAGATGATTCTTCATCCTTGGAGAAAGAACTGTTTACAATGGAGATGTTTGGATTCAGATATCCATTGTTTTGACTCTTTGAGGAGATGGAACCATCGTCTAGCCTAGAAAAGTATTTTCTTGTACCATCAGCAGGTGTGCCAGAGAGAGGAAATGGTGACATGATTTTTCTAAGACCTTTGGGACTTTGCTGCTCTTTTGCAGGACTGTAGGACGGATTAGTTGCAACAAGTTCTTCAGAATTACGTCTCTGATAAAAAATCAAACCAAGAGCCGTAAGAGTGGAAACCACAGCAACAATAGAGGCCACAATCGTCAGTGTGATTGTTCCATCGGGTCTGGAGCCAGTGTCATTGATGACATCTGTGTCTTGATTACTGATGACCTGGGTGGAACCTACTTTCTTGACAGAAAGTGAAGAGAAGGAATCATCTGATGCGTCTTTCAAAAGTTTTGTTACTCCTTCCTCAAGAAAAGCTCTCATTGTGGCTTCTGCGAGTGTACTTTCGTCAGGGATGCCTGTTGGGTCGTCCGAAGTAAAGACACATCCTCCACCAAAAGGGTAGGTGACAAGATAAAAATCTTCTTTTTCTTCTTGAGATTTTGCTCCAATGGACAAATCCAAAACATGAAAATCCGGAAATTTCTTTTTGTAAGCTTCGCTCAATATCACATCCAATGCATCAAAAATCATAATATTGGAAATATCTAGAAGTTTCCTTCGTGTATTATTGTCAAAAGTAAGCACAAGTTCAAACTCCGGTAGACGGACTTCAAAAAATTCAATCAGCGTAGGTTGCGCAGATGTAGTTGGAGAAGGAGTCGGTCTTTTGCTTGGACTTGGTGTGGGAATTCTAGTTGGGGCTATCAATATCATTATACAAAAATCATGAAACAAAATGCATTAGTTGAATCTGCGTTCTGGACCTGTATAACGTCGACTCTTATTAATAGCCATCCTGACTTACCTGGAGTAGGTTTTGCTGTAGGTAAAGGAGTCGGCCTCTTCGTTGGACTGCCAGTTGGTTCTGTTCGCAAAATGGATTGATAACGATAATGTAAGCATAAGATAATACAGAATAATGCATGTTGCAGGGCATATATCATAATTCGAAACTTACTAGGAGTAGGAGAGCGCGTCGGTGTCGAGGTGGGAGATCCCAACTTGAAAGGCGCGGCGGTAGGTGAATTGATCCAGTACTCTTTGCAATCCCTAAAGTGCCGCTTACGATGTTCTATCTCTTCTTCAAAAGTATCGTAAAAGTAATGATCATCCCGACACTTGCCTGGCATCCAATCATCGCTAGTTCTTCTGGACACATCATGATTTTTTGTTGATTCTGGTGAGGTTTTCTGAATCGATACTGCAAGTGTTGGCTGCATCAAATGCAAAGATGCCAATACAGATACTAATAGATTGATAATATTCTTCTTCATTTTGCGATTGGTTCCTTAAGTTTGTATTTGGATTAATAATTGTTCTATGTTAACTGATTGCAGTTGTGAGATGCTTCAAGGTCATCACACATATGAAAGTGTCAACAGCATAAAAAGGTAGAGTACTGTAATAGATAGAGGGATAGAAAAGAAATGCTCATCAGGCGGCAGCCAGCAGGCACGAGCGGTGAGAAAATATAAAATATTTGCCCAAGTTGCGACATTCTGTCTCCATACTTATATGAATTTCAAAAAAGAATCATCCCAAATTTTGACCAATTTTAGCTTGATCTTGGAATGGTTCAAAAATTACTCGCTCGTCTTACAAGCCATGTCCCATGCACATACCGTATTTTTTGGTCTACTGTACCCCCCAAATGTGCAATACCGGTAAGTACCGTTACCATACTGACTGCCACAGGATTGTAAGTCGAAAAATCTCGAAAAATACACAAATGAATGAAAAAATATTGCATGCGACTTCAGATTTTAAAAAAGGCAACTTTCCAAGAAAAGACTGAAAAAGAAAAAAGACACACAAACAGCATTATCATCATCAATAATAATCATAAAATTACTTCACTCATTGCTAGCACGTAACCAATGTACAGAATCCCTTTCAAATTCTATTAATCTGATTCTTTCTTTTTCTTCTTCTTTTTGGACTCTTTTTTGGCTTTCTTAGCTTCTTGCTCCTCCTCACCTTCGACTTCTTCTGCCTTTCGTTTCTTGTCCTTCTTCTTTTTCTTTTTCTTCTCTTTCTCATCTGATCCGTCCTCGTTTTCCTTTTTCAATACTATGTCATTCGCATCGTTGTAAGAAGGTTTGGCGGCGCTTGGGGTATAAGACGTTACCTTCTTGGCAGTTAGTGCTCCGTTTTGATTGACCGCAGATATTGCTGTTCCTCCGTACCCTCCCTCCAGTTGCCGAAGTCTGGCTTCTACCTTGGCTCTTCCTTCATACCCAATCGATGTATCAACATGTTCCACTGTTTCATCCGACAAAGCATCCACCCTAGTCGCAAGAGATGCCTTCGCGGCAAGGACGCGACTAATCTTTCCCTTATTCTTGGGAGCGGCCTGACCAATCAGAGATGCATGATAAATGAGACCGTATTTTGGAGTATCGTGTTTGGTTTTCAAGGCACGGAATAGGGCTTTTTCAGCTCCAAGAATTTGAACTGTCGAAGCAGGTTGTTTGGCGAGGTTCATAAGAGATCCCGCATGGGAAATTAGACGAGCTCCTACGAGCTCCCCTACAAGGATGGTTAGATTTGGTGCAATGGCATTCATTCGATTCTTGAGATATTCAAAGAGCTGAACACGATATTCCGTCATGGAAAGAACCTGCTCGGCGAGAGCTTGGATATTGATCACATCCAGATCAGCGATTTCAGTTCCCATTGATACTTCAGCGGCTTCCTTTAAAGATTTCTCCATCGTCTCGTCGTCGAATATGGAAGACATGTCGGTATCCTTGAAATTACTTCGGAATCCAGCGGCGAGGACAACTTTGGCATATTGTGCATTATCATTGACAATTCCTTGCATTTCTATAGATGATAAATACGACGAACGTTGATTGATGTAAATGTTTACGTGCCAAGAGTGTCCATTTGTCCTAACCATGAAATCATGACTTCACTCACCTGGAAAGTGCCAACCATACCATTCCTTGACTCTCATTGCATATGTATTAATTTCCTTATCCAACTCATCCAACAATCCAACGGCCTGAATCACCATTGTATCAACCTTATCAGCAGAGAACTTCAACTTATACCTAGAAAGAGAGTGAGACAAACCCAACTGCATAGCACGAATATCTGCCCCCGTAGGAGCAGCCTCTGTGGAACTCTCCAACAATTCGTCCATATAAGTCCTAATTCCACGGAACAATTCCAAAGTTTTGGAATCACTCACAATATTCAATCCCGATACTTTATCCTTGATATCCACTGCAAGATTCTTATCTACAACTGCAAGACTCTCTCCCTTGAGATTATTCGATTTTATTTGTTTCTTAAGAAATGATTTCAGAGATTTGGAAACTTTCCCTTCCAGACAAGAGGTTGCAGCTGAAACTGCGTCAGCTGTATCGACAAATGGCTGAAAGGAGAGTAGGTTCACAAATGATGTGGCATCCTCGGAAGAAGAGAAGAACTTTTTGTGCACATCTTCCGCGTCCGTTTTGGCAAGTTTCTTTTCATTGGAAACCTATCGTGTTGTATGGTTTTGGATAGTTGGTGAGTAGAGCACAATTTGAATTATTAACCATCATGAAGTGGGAAGTAGGAGATGATGATTCCTTTTATATATGCCTGTGTAATGCTTGCTTACCTTGAAAAGAGAATAACCAGCTGGAGTTTCGAAAAGTACAATCATCTTGTGAAGACCAGACCTATATTCCTCTGCAATCTACAAGTTGACTAAGCTTTGATTGTTGATTTGTGTGTTTCTCAATCACTTTGTCGATAATGATAAAGATATTTTTATAGTAAGTGCGACTGCTATTTGCTTGTACAGATGTGATGATTGCAGCAGTATTGTTGTAAAGTTTATCGCCACAATAAAGAAGAGATGTGAAGGGATGCTGCTGAAGGGATGATGCCGGATGCCGATTGCCAATTGCCGATTGCCGATTTCTTGGTTGA
The DNA here is from genome assembly GCA_019693545.1 of Chaetoceros muelleri. NCBI lineage: Eukaryota > Bacillariophyta > Thalassiosirophyceae > Chaetocerotales > Chaetocerotaceae > Chaetoceros > Chaetoceros muelleri. The sequence continues at coordinate 7,889 of JAAMXU010000949.1, read as the reverse complement.
CAGACAATGTGGTCCAGCCGCCGTCCGTCTCCCTAACCAACAAATCTGTCTGTTGCACCGTGCGTACTCCGTACTGTACTCATGTAGTATTATGTCACAAAAATAGTACGGTACTCCTTCACTGTACTACTGTACAGCAATCCTACAGCAATCCAAATTCCATACACAAGTAAACCCAAACTCCAAGTCCAAGACTGATATTAGATATTACTGACTATTACTCTGACTATTACTGACTGACTACAATCAAAGGAACATAAGCAAACAAAACGAAAATGGTGAGTCTGTGTCCGTTTCATCCATCTCATGATTGAATATGAAATATGAGTATTGCACGGAGTATCGAGTGGTTATGTCTTTTCCTCCTCCGAAGAAGAATGATTGGAATCCCAGTGTGCACATCATGTCATGAACGAACCCCTCCTTTTTTTCTTTTCCACGAATGCCGAGAAGAAAGACACTCACTCACTTACTTAATTACTTTCCTACTTTACTTTCAAATTTTACACAAACGACTATAAAACCAATACATTTTCAGCCCCAAAAGTGCTCCGAAGCAGCACTTTCTTTATTAGAATGCATGGAGAAATCCTCCTGTGTCAAAAAGGACGGAAAGAGCGTGCACGAATGTCTCAAAGACCCCATTGAAAGTCATGAATGCAAAGCACAAAGAAATGCCTATTATACATGCAAACATTCTCAACTTAATATGAGAACTAGGATCCGAGGTGTTCGAGTTTATTAATAATTTAAAAAACGACCCAGTGAGTGAGCGGTGTCATGCTGTAATGAGAATGAATTTATCTATAATGCATAAAACCAATGAAGAATAGGACTAATAGGACTATTGCAATAGTAATGTCATGTAGTGGTGACATTGAAATGAATAAAAATAAAATCCATTGATATATCCTATTATGATAATAGACAAGAACCTACAGCATATCAATTATCTAATCCCTCCGCCTCCCAAAGATCCGTCAAAATATCAATCATTTGTGGCAACGGTACCGGTGTTGGGAACGTCCCTCTATCCTTTCCCCCCTTGAGCGCAGTCCTCCAGCGATTGGAAACAATGCAATCAATTACTTCGTCAATGTTTAAATCTATAGCACCTTTCGGCTGCACGATTCTGCCACTGCTACTGACATGTGCGTTGACCCCTTGACCGCTGGTATTGTCCTTCGGATTGCCTTTGTTGTTTGCTGGTTTTGTTTTGGAAAGCCATTCCTGTCGACCCTTTTCCCAAAGTTCTAGACCTATATATACATTATGGAATATGTAAGATTGGTTCATTGGAGTGTATTACACGCGCTTATACATGCATGTATGCATACATTCATCCAAAGTCATTTAAAGAATGAATAGTTTTCTCTTACCCTTGTTGACAAACATTAAATCTCCATTGGGTTCCTTTTTCTTATGATCGACATCAGTAGAACAACAACCATCCGCCACTAACTTTGATGACTTGTTTGGTATTGTCGTCAATGTCATGGCTTCCTCTGACGAACGAATTTCATAATTATGATTGGTATTGGTTCGATCCATTGTTGTAGTATTCTTTATACTAGTGTACAGTACAGTATGGGAGAATGTTCGTCCAGAAAGAAGAAATAAATAAATAGGTTTGCAATCAATCTTTGTTTACCAGTGACTATGTGAGTGTTTGAGCGTGCGTTGGTTGGTTGCTTAGTTGGTTATTGTACTTTGTTGTTCATTGTTAGTGGGTGTTGTGTTTCCGTTACGATAAATCAATCAATCAATCAATAAATCAAAATCCGAAGTCATGTTGTTGGAATTGTACTGTAGAAAGAACAAAGAACAGACGAAGAACACAGGCAAAGAACACAGCAGGGCAAAGAATGAAGAATGGCAAAGGCAACGCAAACGCTGGCCAGTTGTGGTGTACTACTGTACATCGTACTACGTGTCCTTGGTATTAGAGCTGTCAAATGGAGCTTGTTGCGATCATCGCTTTACAGCAGGAAGCGTAATAGTAAGTACCATACACTCTACGACGTATAAGTAATAACGGTACCGGTAAGTTGGTCGGAGTAGCGCTCATGTCCGCTACGGTACAAGTACTCAAATACACCATCAATGGACAGCTAGTGTAGTGCCCGCCCGGGCCGACAGACACAAAAATGAATGTTATCCGGTACGTACGGGGTGATCTTACTACAGTTGCAGTACTGTAGAGAGAGTAACTCATGCCCAGAGTCCAAGGAGGTAAAAAAGAGCTTAGCGTCACTCCTATTATCGCCTATCGACGGCATCGAGTAAAGCCAGCTCTAGCTAGAGAGAGTAGTTTTTCAGAGAGAATTACTTAGAGTTATAACAGAGACAGCCAGTAATAGATACATACAATCACCAGTCACTCTCTTATTTACTTACACACTCATGGTGACAAATAATAATAGTAGCGATCCAGAGCATCGGTCTCTGTTGCCAGAAGCATCCAAGAATCGTTATCAATCCACCAACATTATTACTACTAGTAGTAGCAGCAGTAGTAATCATAGTAGCATCAGCAATACTAATGTAGATGATAACCTTTTCAACAATCATCAACCATTATTGACACATCATTATGGGAGAGGAGGAGAAGAAGAAGACCATCCACACGATGTCATCCCTCAGCATCCACAACGAGTACAACAACAAGACCAACCATACAACGCTGCTTATGAAATTCTTGAAAAGGCAAATTTATTAGTAACGACGTTTCGCAAAGAATCATTTTCAGATATTTTTCAAGAGGAGGATTTGAATCCGAATTCGTCTCTGGCGGAGAATTTCACCAAAAAGTGGCAGTGGGGAGTTTATTGGACTCCTGGTTGTGGTTGGATTCTATATGTGAGTAATGAGTGAGTAACGAGTTGTTAGTTAATGGATTGGTTGTTTTTGTTCTTGTTGATGATGATAATTATTGTTGTTTTTTCTATTCTTGTCAAAGAATCTCTAATGGAAATTTGTTTGTCTGATTTTATTTTTCTCTTTGTCATGCCATCTTTCTCATCTCACCCTCTCTCTCACACACAGAAAGTATTCCACAGAGAAGTAATCGTTCCTCCCGGTCACGTCGTATGCTTCACAAACGAACACAACCATCATATCTTTGCCAAACCGGGAGTACACAACCTTCAGAATCCATTTTTGAAACAACGTGGTGGTCCCATTGGCCTTTACGGTACACAAAACCATCGCAATATTATTGAACATGGAGATCGATGTGTCTTTGTCGTACCACAGGGTATGATTGGCTACGCTACGGATATGGGACGTCCCGTCCTTCTCCCGCCGGGTTTGCATTGCTGGAAATCGGATACGTTGAGATTGGAACGCATGTTTCGTTTGGATGATAACATGGCTGTGCTGCAGATTGGACCGTATACGATATTGACGGTGGAGGAGGGGATGGTGGCGATTACGGTGAATCATGGGAGACAGGTTTTGTTGGAGGGGGGCAGGACGCATTTGTTGACGCATCACAAGTGGAAATTGGAACGGTTTGTCAGTGTAAAGATACAGAGTGAGGATTTGAGACAGGTGAATGTTTCGACTGCGGATAATATAGTGATGAATGTGGATGCGACTTGTGTGTGGAAGATTGTGGATATAGAAAAGGCAGCTATAATGTTGACGGAATCTTCGACCATGATGAGATCAGATATCAGTTTAGGGACATTAACAGATGATGAAAATGGTGGTGGTGCTGGTGCAGGTCTTTCGAAATTGCGGAGAGATGTGTTGAAAGAAACTATTTCTGCCATTGCAAGGTTTGTAAGTGAAGTGAATTACACGGAATATTTCCATGCAGTGAGTTCTGCCATGAGGTCGAGTATTTTGAGTGATAGTGACTACGAGATGAGCGAGATGACAGCAGAAGTAGTACAATCGACAATCGAAAATCCAATGTTTCGTCATGGTAGGCTCAAACAGTGTGTCGACGATGTTAACGAGATCACCAGTGAATTTGGCGTGGAAATTATCAATGTGAGTATCATTACTGCAAGTCCCGCCAATGCTTCCTTGATGACTTCCTTGTCTACCAGTGCAATTGCTTCGGCAGAAGCGTTGCAGGCAGAAACACATGCGAGGGGAATGGCAAGGACGATGGAAATTGAAGCACAAGCGGAAGGTAAGTGATTGCGGGATGTCTGTATTGTATGTGTGCGTGTGTATCTGTATCTGTGTGTCTATGTGTGTATCTGTCTTATTGAATGCATCTTTATTTATATTTGTTTCTTGCTTTAGCCAAAGCACTGTTGACAAAGGCAAAAGCGGACGCTGAAGCGGAAGTTCTTAGATCGCAGAGTGCAAAGGATGCAGAATTGTTGAGGGCACAAGGAGTCAAAGAAGCTGCAAAATTAATTGAATCTTCACCGTTGGCTGTGACTCTGGAAACTATCAAGGCTTCGGCTATGGCAATTAAGGATTCGGATAAGTTCTTTTTTGGGCAGCATCCAGATTACATGCCAAACTTAATGCGGAGTGATAACCATTGAAAAAAGTATGACACTTCTGGTGCAAAGAGGGGATTTTATCGAAATAGATTTCAATACATGTACATGCACGCAAAGTTACAATTTCTAGACAGGGAGAGAAGGTGAGAATGACTATGTGTACCAGTTACCAAATGAGATAAAATTATATGTTTTGTTAAATCTTTCTCGCTAGTGAATTACCAACTAGAGTTACCACCACCTTATGCTCGACGCAAAGCCGGCGTAGTTTCACATTTTAGTACTTTTTCGTCAACCTGGCTAACGGAATAGATCACTGCCGATGTGAGCGATTCCAAACTTTTCATTAGATCTTCCATGGCATCTATTGTTCTGATATTGATTGTATTTCCCGTAAATTTAGATAATGTGTGTTCCTTGTTGTTGGAACCCATGGATCCAATAGCAGTACGTGTACCCTGCGTTGCATGTTCATCTGCTGCATGCGATCTTTTTCCAACGCTTACAGCCTTTTCTAGTATTCCTTTGACCTGGTCAATTCTTCCGTCCACTTCACCATCCAATATCAAAGAAACAAGAAGCGTCTCAATCTCTTGAATAGAAATACCATTCAACTCCGCTGCAAGAGACCGTAGAGAAATTCGAGTATAGGGTTGAACTACCTGAAGCAACACTTGTTTCCTGATCGTCCTTCTCAAGTCAGACACGTATTCTCGGATGAATTCATCCTCCATTACTCTTCCCTCGTTCCGATCCAGAATTCTATCAAAACTTTTGATGTCATTGCTATGGAATGCATCTACCAAGTTAGTCATGGCAATGATCTCTGGATCATTCTTGTACGGACGAACTTCCTGTGAATCAAAGGGATTGATGGAGGACTCATCCAACATGGTGGCCAACACAAGGTATTTTAGACATCTCAAGCGTTTGGAATCTCCCGCTTCGTCATAGCACTTGAAGGCTTGGAAAAAGGTAGTGCAAGCTGCATCGTATTCTTTGGAAGCCATGTGCATTTTTCCTCCCAGTTCTTGTATGAGTGCCAAAGTCCTTGGATGGGGAATACCCCCCTGGACCCTCATAGCTTTGCCAAATATTTCACGAAGTGCCTTGGTATCTTTCAACCTTGAATACAGTTGAATTTGAAGAGCATAAATTTCCATGAGGTGTGTAGAGGAGGAAGATGAAATGGAACGAATTTCCCCTGTTGCAGAAGATTGCTGTTGCTTTAGACCTGAAACATCCAGAAGATCTTGAATTACACTCTGAAGTTTTACAGTTTCATTCTTTTCGTACAAAAGCTGTCCATATTTCAAATTGGTTTTGAACCACAACCTTTCATTTGGACAAGTCCCATGTTGAGGATGGAATAAACGAAGAGTCGAATCATACACCAATTTTGCTAAATTCTGTGCCGCGGATTCCTCACCAGGATTGCTCTCACTATAGTTATAATTGGAATTAAAAATTGCACTGACTCGATCCAGCATTCCATGGATGCCCTTCTCCAGTGCGTTCGGAGAAACTCCTCCCAACTGCGGATGAGAGACACAACCTAAAAGCCTCTTGTAGACGTCTGTCGCTCTCTGAAATTCGCTTCGCCTCATTCGTATCTTGACTATTTGTTTAAGACACTTGAAGGTCCAAATTCCGACTCTCCCACCGCCTAAATGATCCTTCTCCATTTGAATTGCTCTTTCAAATTCTTGAATAGCGTTGTCTATCTCATCCCCGTCTCTTAATTGCTTTGCGTTGTAGTAAGTATTCTCAAGAGATATTTCCATGTCATCGCCCTTGTCCTCGTGTTCGTCATCCGTATATTCGAATTCTTCTTCTTCTTGGTCGGATCCCATGGGTTCATCATTATCTCCATTGCCGGAATCTTCGTCCGAATAATGATAGCTGTATTCATCGTCAGACATCTTGCATTCAATCAGGTGATAAATATGAGCAATATTACTGTAGTCAAAGAAAGAAGTGCAAAGAAAATAAATGACGTTTGTACTGTATCTGTTTTGGTGGGTATTGTTGAGTGGTGATAATTTTGTTAGCACCAAAGGCCAAAGGCACAACGAAAAATATGCCTCAAATCTAAGTACCGGTACAGTAGACTTGTAGCTGTGCTCTACTTTGTACTGTAGACTGTAGGAGGTTGATTTTTCCAAGCAATTTTTGAGTTAATTCTGAACAAACAATGAAAGAAGAGAATTTTCAAAACGGCTGCATGAAAAGATACTATAGTATATTACAATAAACCAATATCACCATATCCACTTCTTCCAGGAGTCAGAACCATCGATATTCAGAAGCTCCTTGATTCTGTCTTTAGATACAACAATAGACCTGGAATAGCAATCATTGACTCCGTATGAAATCACAACATAATTCCTGTTATTCTGGTATTCTGTTATACCTGTGGCAAATGTTATATGCGGGCAATCATACACGGTATTTGATATATTCAAGACTGAAAGGGTGTCAGGTATAGGGAAAATTTGAGATTCTGCATTGGCATCACGCATCCTATCCATCTTTTCAAAGCAAAACAGCCCACTCAATGCCACAAGTAGAAATTTTGGAGGGGTCACATCAAATGCATAGAATCTTGATAAGTAATTTCGGTTGGGTGCAACCAAATGAGATATTCCAACCTTGACTGTAACGTTGTCGCCAAAAGGAATATCCACACAGCATGCTGTCCCTCGCCCTTGCCTGGCGGCAAAATCATATTTATCAGGTGATTGAAATTGCTCTGATGGTTCTCCACCCTTGTATTGATTTAATTGAATATCCTTAGGGTTACGCCATGAATTCATAAAATTACGAAAGGTACCATTTGGGACAAGTTCCCAGTCACCATACTTATGGAATTGCTCGGCATAAAAATTAATCTTTCTAGTACTGCGAATCCAATGTGGACGGTACTCCATATATGTTGATATTGTATTATCTGCATTTACAATGTCAAACACATGGTAATTCTTTTTCCAGTCCAAAGGAATGTATCTCAATACAAGGTCACAGTCAGTTACATTAGGAGGACTAAAATTTGTCATGAGTCTTACTTGCAAGCCTTGGCCATAAAATAGATCAGACTTCGTTGTATTCTGTAAGAATACCGATGCATTATTTTCTATATGAATTGAATTTATCATTGGTATTGGGGAAGAATGAATTTTTGTATTCCAATCAGTTGCATCATTTGTAGGCTTTGGGACTCTCCTAATATCCAAGGGTAGCATCACAGAGCTTCTATCAGATGCTATCATGAATAATTGATCCTTCTTGTCATTTCCTTTTGTTGACCTTGCTGCAATAACTTGAAAGTCTTGAAATGGGGAGTGATGTGCCATTCGTCTCGCATAGCAATTAGGTAACAATGCTTGGTATACATTCACGGCACATGATGCACCCGGTATT
>JAAMXU010000942.1:7769-38991 GCA_019693545.1 Chaetoceros muelleri | reverse complement strand
CCCCTCGTAGCTTCTACAGGGTTGTATGCAGGGTTGTATTTTTTCGGCATACGATCACGGTACAAGTAGTTATTTTCTTTCTTCCCCTTACAGAACGAAGTGTATGACGTACTACGAATGTCATCATCTGCATAAAAATGCAAGATGTTTACACGAAGAGGAGGGATTATCTCCAGCAAAATCCTGCGTGACTCCTGCGTGTCAGAATTTAAGGTCGTAAAATTCCACTAAAATTAGTCAAGATTGGCGAAAAAACCGTTATAAGAATATCGCTGATGTGACTCAATATTCTCAATGGACCACTTTTTCAGAGCTCACAATAATTACACTGGATTTGTCACATCTACCATGAAGCTTCAAAAGATTTTCCTAACACTTTATCTTACAGCATCGCATGTTTTTGCAGGCAATGTTCCAAGATGCATAGATCTGCATGAAAATACAGAATCGTTTTATATCGAGTATTTGAAAGGAAGCAGAACTTGCACATGGGCGGGCAGGAAGGATACGTCATACAGATGTTCAGCTTACGATGAAGTTCCAGTTAATTGCCCTCATACTTGCGGAGTTAAGTGCCTATCTGAAACCCCATCGGAATCTCCATCTACTTCCTTGTCTCCGACTTCATCTCCAACTGTATATCCAAGTCATGCACCTTCATTGTCACCATCGGATTTGATTATGTGTGAAGAAAGAGTGGACAATCCAGAAAAGTTCTTCGTTGAGGGTACTAGGGGTACTCAAATGAAATCTTGTGATTGGGCAGGAAGAAAGGAAGATGCGCAAAGATGTGATTTGGAGGTTGTGAGGCGCAATTGTCAAGTGACTTGTAACATTCCTTGCAATGAAAAGCCAGAACCGGCAAACTTTGCCCAATCAAATGAAGGCCCTGTTACACCAAAGGATTCTTTTCCGTATGATATTGTATTCATTACAATTGGATCTGTTGCGGCAGCAGTGATAATAGCTCTAGTCTTTTATAAACGGAAGGAATGGTTTCCAAGCAACCTTGAGCATCATGATCGCGATACTCAAGTTGATACCGAGAAGAAAGATGATGCCCTAGAATTTGATGAGACTGATGATGCAGCAGACGATGGATACAATCTTGATTGGTGTGGTTGGGGTTCTACACCAAGTACAAAACCAACACAATCTGAAATGAAGAAGAATGGTGAATCTGGGATACAATCTGTTTAATAGAATTTTTTTGAGATCATTACGTAGTATTGAGAAAAATGCATTAACCCAAACGGGCCTGTATGACGACGAGAGGAGCTTTAAGTTCAGAGTTCTTGTTATCTAAGGTAGACCTGAGGCAACTGTTGCAATAGAAATGTTTACAGTGTTTTTGCCTACGGCCTCTATCTATCTCCATATACTTAGTCAGACGTTATCCTTTATCTATGGTTGAACCCACTTGCTTATATAATCAATCCATCGGGCCTACTGTAATGTTTTGTTTTACGTTGTACTATCTTATCTACTGTAGCCCTGGGCCCTGCTGCTGGTTGGATGATGAGTCGCAACGGCATGGTAGGTACAACAGTACGTAGAATGGTACTGAGTTGGTAGATTCCTTTCACCTACAGCAGCTACTTCATTTTTTATAAAACTCAACGGTAGAGGAAGTCAATTAGCTATCAGTCGTGACATAAAATTTATAATTCGTTCGCCAATAGGACAACTTTAGACTTCCCCTAAAAGTCTCATTTCACATTGAACACATGCGTTTTCTTACTTTCATGGGATCTATGTTTTGATTCTATAGTATGATGGCTTTTCAAAATCAGAACGATGAGAGTCCTTTTTATACCAACGAACGCGTTAACAATCATTGCCTTATACATCTTGGGCTATCCCATTTTGGTACACTCTTCTACTTCATCTTTGGAGTTACCCAGTTGCGCTGATCTTCGTGACAGCACAGAAAAGTTTACTGTTGAAACTCTAACGAAGCCTAAGGACTGTGCATGGATTGGGAGGACAGATACGATATGGCGATGTTTCATGTACAAAGAAGCTGTTGAAAATTGCCCTAAAACCTGTCAAGTTAAATGCCAGTCGGATAAACCCTCTTTGAGCCCTTCAATGTCCATTTCAACCGATGTTCCCTTCTGTGAAGATCTAGAAGATACAAACACCAGCAGATTCTACGTTGAAGGTACAAATGGTACTGGGATGAAGTCATGTAGATGGGCAAAACGTAGGAATACCTTTTATCGATGTAAAAAAGAGAGCGTGAGGAAGAATTGTGAAGTAATTTGCAACACACCATGCATGAATAGGAGTGATAGCCCTACTTTGTCGCCTACATCAGATAAAGTTGGAGCTGTTGGATTGAATGAGGATATTCAGGTTGATAATCGGTCTTCAAGACGACAAAGGATAATAATTGGATGTGGGGTAGCTGGTGCGTTGTGTGCGATCGGATTTGCCCTGTACTTTCTGAAATCCTCCCATACCAGAAATGCAGCTGTGACATACGACTTGAACGAAGACAGCTACTCCGAGGACAATGAACAATTGACATTGGGTTCTCTAGCTTCAAATGACGATAAAGTGGCGTCCATTCAGGGAGACCAACCGTTACCTATAGCAAAAACTTGTTCATACATTCCAGCTGATCAGAAAAATTTGGGCGCCCATCACGCCCTTCATGACGTGCAGTGTTGTGGAAACTTCCCATGTGAAAACTGTCGTATGGAAAACAATTTAACATTTGTTCGTGTCTCGAAATGGGACACCTTTAGGAGAAGTAGGAGTTGGTTCAACGGTGGAGGAAAAAGGAATCGCGATAGTGGAAATGTGATTCTTCCAGATTTGAACTCAGTGACGTCATCAAATGCATCAAGTGTGTAATCTAAAGAAATCAGTGGCCAATGTGCCACAATAAATAATTACTCCTATTTGTTAAATCGTTGACATAATAAATACAATCGATGTGAGGACGATCTGAGATGAGTACCATTTCTATTAGTTCATGTTCCGTCTTCCATCTTTCTCAATTATAATGCCCAAGGCGTTCCATAGTCATTAAGAATTTCAGCGCACGGGATCTCCTGGCAATATCAATTGGAGAAGAGTCGCTCTCCGGAGGCTTAAAGTGTGGATCCATTCCAGCTTTCACGAGAGCTTCTGCTCCAATATCCAAATCATTGGAAGCCATTCTATGAAGCGCATTGTAGTTATAAGTATCCAGGGCGTATAGATCTGCACCGTTATCAATCAGGACTTGAGTGATAAATTGTCCCTTTCGGCTCATTCCACACACATGAAGAGGTCGGGCCCCACCGGTAGAGATTTCGTTTTTCAACTGCGGGAAGTCAGCCAGGATTGCCTTGACTTTTTCTGGACCAGCTTCGATCGCTCTACTCATGATACTGTAGCCCATCCCGTCATAGACTGGGCCCGGTCGATGGTTATGGTCTTGATATTGTGCCCCAATAAGGATGTTCCCGTGCTCATCTCTTTTCACAGATCCACCGTATATTCCTGGACCCACAGTGTCGGCGTATGGATCAAAGCCTTCTGGATCTGTATTACCTCGGATTCCATATTTTTCAGCCATGCCAGGTGCGTAGGGATCGAAATCAATACGAACACCATCTGTTCGGTAATATTCATTTCCGTTCGAGTTGCTGTTTTGTGCAGCATCCATTGTCATTTTCCCTCGGGTATCTGTTATGATTGTACTTTTCTTGGAAAAATTGCGGGGATTATTTTCGGGTGAACCTGTAACAAGGAGTAAAACCTTTATTCCTCGCCACCACATCAGTTAAGTTATATTTTTCTTTTATTATTTCAGTGTACAAGTTACTTGGACACAACATTCACAACGATCTGTGCTCTTTCATCCCCCAGTCACTACATTATAGTGCAGGTGGTCACTACGGAACCTTCTTCAAATCGTTACTCGTCACCTTCGTCACTCGCTTCGCCCGTATCGACTCATTGATTGATCATTTCTTATTTCTTACTGGTACTTCTTGGGTACCATACACCTGGAAGATGGTGGGGGGGTACCTGGATGGTACCACCATTATTCTCGTAGGGTGGTACTGGTAGATAGCTAATAGCTATCTCTCTCTCTACTGTAGCTACTGTAGGGAGCTCTACTTGTGAAGATACTGAATATTGCGCGAGGACGAAAATCCCATCAGCTGATGGATAGTGATCGCTACCCATCGATAAAGGCCTTAATAGAATAACGAACTCATCAGATAGCTCTGGGTGACGTAGAGTGTTTTTAGCTACGAAGACCCCCGTGTAAAATACACCTAGCAATAACGAATTTTCACTCCAACATCCAACTATCATTTTCTAATTTTTTTTATAATAAATAAACTACTTTCGACTAAAGTCCATTTTAAAGTTAGGAATCTTTTCTACCCTTCGTTAGTTAGTGCTCAATCCAAGGTTAATCCCTAGGATTTTCTCACGCTTCCTCTGCGCTAATTAACAGCAGACTCAATTGAGAGTACAGCCGAACAAAATGGCGAGAAATGCAAGAGCAGGTCGGTCCGCTAGAACGGAACCAGACAACAACAACAATGAAAGTTGCAGGTTGAATGACCAAGATCCTCAAGAAGAAGATCAAGGTCAAGATCCTGCGGCCCCTGCGGTGGAAGCAGAAAACCCAAATGCTCCCACAGCAGCAGAAGAGCCAGCCCCAAGAGTCCAAGTACTAGCCGAAGAGAGGAATCCAGACAAGGCAAATCAAAGAGCTCCTGCTCAGCAGGTTTATGCTCTATGCCCAGGGCAAGTGAATCTGAATGCACCCTTAGATTTTAGTAAGGCAATGGACGTCAAGATCTATAACTCTGCCACGGAACCATTTAACAAGGACAAGCCATTTGATGTGGAGAGCTCTGGCCTAATGCAGTTCATGATGGACGAGGTCCACAACCATGCGAACAAGCACGGATGGACCAATCCAATTCATGGCTTGTGCATGATCACAGTGACGGAGAGCAACGTAACTGAGAAGTACGATTTGACTACTCAGTACACATGTGAATCCATCGACCAAGTGATCGCGAGCGATACTGTAGCTCTGCAATATGGAACAAGGAAAGCTCAGAATCCCATGATGTTGCACAAGTTGCTGATGGGATGTCTTTCTTCAATCGGGAAGATTTTTGCCCGAGTTTAGCCAAACCAACGTAGTCCGACATTGTTTCGCTATCGATGATAGCGAGGATGATGGAATAGGCTACGACATCATTATTGGCCAGGACCTCTGTGATGCTCTGGGCATTGACGTCCAGTAAAGCGATAGCACCATTCAGATGAATGGCCGATCAATTGCTATGAAAAATAGTGATTTCCCTGTATGGCAAGCTGATATCTCATCCAGAGAAAGAAGACAAGTGATTGCGTGTTCAGAAGAACCAAAAGTCACAGCCGAAGCCACTGGCAGGATAGTCAAAATCCTTGGCAGTGATTACCATAAAGCAGATTTGCGAAAGGTAGTAGCTAAGGCAACCTAATTAAACAAATGGCAGCAGCTCAGCATGCTTAGTAGGCTTCTTCAGAAGTATGAAGCGCTGTTTGATGGAACACTGCTGGGAAAGTGGAATACTGATCCATTCAATATTGAGCGCAAAGATGCTAAGCCTGTGAGTTCTTGATATTATCCAGTCCAAAAAATAAAGAAAGAAACTTTTAGAAAAGAGTTGCTTCGTTCAGTTGACATTGGAGTGCTAACTCCAGTGCAGGACTCAGAATGGGGAACGCCTGTATTCATTATTCCAAAGAAGGATAGTACAGTGCGCTTCATCACTGACTATTGAAAGGTCAACAAATTAATAAAAAGAAAGCCATATCCCCTGCCATGTATTGCCAATATGCTTCAGGAACTAGAAGGATTCCAATTTGCTTCGGCGTTAGATCTGAACATGGGATATTATACAATTCGCCTGATGCCTGGAGCCAAAGACTTGACTACCATCGTCACTGAGTTTTGCAAATTCAGATACAACATTCTACCTATGGGCATGTGTAGCTCTGGTGACGTTTTCCAAGCCAAGGTAGATCAACTACTTGGCAATATCGAAGGTGTAAAGACGTACATTGACGATATTCGAGTCATCAGCAAGGGATCTTTTGATGACCATCTGAAGCAGTTGGATACTTGCTTTGCTAGAATTCAAGAAGCCGGACTGGTGAAAGTCAAGAGTGAGATTCCGTATCTAGGATACTATATTTCAGGTGAAGGTATCAAGCCTGATCCCCAGAAGATTCAAGGGGTCATGGACTTGAACAGGCCAAGAACAACCACTGAAGCAAGAGCTATCATTGGCTCTGCCTGTTCAATATTATAGAGATATGTGGGGATGATGATCTCACATTCTCTCTCCACTCACTGAAGTGTCCAGTGGTCCAAAGAATAAGAAACTCATATGGAATGATGAACTGGAGTCCGCATTCCTCGAATTAAAATGAATGGTATCGTGAGAGATGCTTCTAAATTACCCAGATTGGAGTAAACCATTCGATATACACATAGATGCCTCTGATAAACAGTTGGGTGCTGTTATCAGTCAAAATGTGAAGCGGATTGCATTCTTCAGTCGAATGACTATCGAAGGCACAACGAAACTACCATACTACAACAGAGAAGTTCATCGTAGAATGTCTCAAACAGTTTTGAGGTATCCTGTTTGGTTAGGAAATCAACGTGTTTTCAGACCATGAGAATTTGGTTTATGCAGCTACGGTTTCAGAATCACAGAGAGTGATGAGATGGAGACTAATACTCGAAGAGTTTGGTCCTAATATTCAACATATTGCTGGCATTGATAATGTTGTAGCTGATATGCCAAGCCTTGTGCGCTCGGCAAACAGTGATTAAGATGAGCTTGAACCCAGCAATCCTCAACATCACGCGAAAGAAATATTCGTTCTAGAGGTGAATACAGCCAACGATGGTGGTTTTCCAAGAATTGAATAAAAATAAATCTAAAATAAAAGCACTTTTAAATGATAAAAAATCCGGTTATAGTAGTAGCCATTTTGAAGGTCATACGTTGATTATGTATGAGGATAAGATATATGTACCTCAATCTCTTCGTGGACGCACGCTAGAGTGGTATCATTATTATCTTAATCACCCTGGTGGTGATTGCCTGGCTAATACATTATTACAAGTGTGCTACTGGAAGGGCCAGACACATCAAGCCAAGCAGTATGCTAGGGCGTGTCAGCAATGCCAAAAGTTTAAAAAATGCAAGGCGCGTTATGGATTGCTCCCACTCAGTGACACAGGAGAACTCCAATCATGGCACACTGTTCATGTAGTCCTGATTGGTCCATATACAGTCACTATAAAGCAACAACATCTTGCAAAGAAAATTGTCATTACTGAGCTGAAGCTCACATGCATGACTTTCATTGATCCAGCTACTACTGGATGGTTTGAAATAGCAGAAGTGCCTACTTATGATCTCAATGAGGTCAAGGCAGGTAATAAAGAATATATTGATAAAGCATCTGCTACAATCAGTCAATTATTTATTAACTATTGGCTATCAAGATATCCTCGGCCAGTTGAAGTTGTATACGACAACGGCTCAGAATTCAAGAAAGATTTTCAGCCTCTCATCGAAGATTTCGATATAAAGCCAAAATCTACAGGCAAATGCACCGGTTGAGCGAGTACATCAAGTAGACTAATCCATGATATGATTTGCACTAGTAAAGAATTATGCAATCATGTGGTGTTTGATTACATTGATCCTTGGGGCAAGATCCTCAGTTCAATTGCTTGGGCTATACGTGCATCGTATCACTTGACACTCGGTGCCACTCCTGCGCAATTAGTCTTTGGATGCGATATGATTTTTAATGTGAAAACTATCATAAATTGGAGAACAATTACTGCTTGCAAACAAAAACAAGTAATCAAAGATAACAGAGAAAATAAAGGTTGGATCGACTATCAATACTCTGTTGGTGATAAAGTCTACTCGCGACCGACAGGCATCCAGCGCAAGTTAGAACTCCAAAAGAAAGGACCATACCGTATCACGCATGTGTTTGCAAATGGTACTGTTCACCTCCAGATTGGAGCAACTAATGATAAAGTTAATATTCGAAGAATCAAACCAGCCTTTAAAAAATAATAGCATCTACTCCATTCTGTCATTGAACACCGCAGATTTGGGGGGGCAATGACATAGATGCTCTACGACACTAAATATGTGTTAGTAGTTTTACAGTTTATCTAATGGTTAGCTTATAATGCATAGGTGCACGTAGTATGTCTACAGTAGTATCTTTTTATTAGTTATGGTAATGGTCCGTTGGACATCGCGTACTAATCTTTTTAATCTCAATCTTAATTTATATTTTAATTAGTATCGATTAAATTGAACTCCGTACAATTATCTTCTGTTCTTTAATCCATTTACATTTTCCCTTTTCCACAACCGAGTGTCGACCCTGGCACAGAGGCTGCTGCTTCAGTTCTTAGTGAACTGAAATAGAATTATATGCTAATAGAAGAAGGAATCTTTGGTGAAGGAGAAGATTTAAGTTCTTATCTCAGAGTGCAGATAAAGCAGCTAGCGGATGGTGGGAGAATACAATTGTCACAGCCCTATCTGATTGTGCACATCCTAGAAGTTCTAGTAAGAAGATTAGTGGAATTTAAGATGGAGCTTCATAAAGATGAGAATGGGCCAGAGAGGAAGTGGGATTGAAACTGTATATTGGCCATTGGGTTGTTGTCCTACTTAACTGGGACACGGCCGAACATCCTATATGCAGAGTCCATAGTTGTGCTAGATTTTCAATCTTCTCAAAGCTAATCCATGATGAGCAGGAGCAAGTGGTCAAGCATATTTGCAGATATCTGATAGGAACTCCAGACAAAAGCACAATCCTTAATTAATTCTAATGCAAGGGGAGGTAAAGAATGCTATATTGATGCAAGCTTTGCTTGTGACTATGATAAGGATGGAGCAGATGATCCTGCTACAGTATTGACACAGACTAGGTATCATATTACTATCTGGTTGTCCTATCATATGGGTTTCTAAATGATAACCGTAAATTGCACTGTCTACTACTACAGAAGATGAATATGTTATATTGAGTCGAGAGATGAGAGACTTCCCATTCATGAATTCTGTTGAAGAAATTGCTAAGAAATCTCTTTAGCATTCATAAACATGTTATTAAGTGCACACTCTTTGAAGATAATAAAGGCACATTGGAACTAGTTAAGGCTCCTTAGTACAGACCTAGAATCAAGCATATGGTAGCACTCAAATATCTTCGTTTCAGAGATGATGTTTTAAAAGAGGGAAAGTGAAGATTTCACCAATAGATACAAAGGAGCAAAACATAAATCAATTCACTAAAACATTAGACCTCAATATGTTTAAATATCTCAGGCAGAAATTAATGGGATGGTAATTAACGTTTGAAAAGATTCATGACAGGACTGTAGGGCATTTGAAAAGAAAATAATTTAGGTAAATAGAAATAATTTATTTTTAGTTCAATTGAATGAAACACCACAACCTGTCCTTATTTAGTTGTAAGTTGATCAGAGTATGGAGATCTTGGTGAATTTATGTGAAATTCTTTTCCACTGATGAAAAAATGTGAATGGTAATGGGCGATGATGATTTTTGGTGATGCATTCTTTTGATGATTTATATTTGGAGGAGGAGCACAGCAACTACTTCACAAACTGAATTGTGCCAGTTCTTATGGACATTCAAGTAATATTGAACTGAAACTTGTGTTGGCTGTAGCAATGAATGAAAAGTTTTGTTTGTCCAACAAGATGGTGTTTTTTTTTTTCCTGGAAGGTCAAAATTTGTCATTCCTCATAGTATTCCTCCCATGTTGCATTCAAGGCATTGACTAAGTAATTGACCTCATTGATGAGTGGTTTGGATTCCTTGTGGGTTTCTATATCAGGAGAATACTTCAAACGTTTGGTTTCGCGAATTGAACCCAAATCTTCAACATGTTTACCTATATCCTTGAGTGGTACTGTGTTGCATTGTAAAAGTGTGGGGACTAGGGTAGGGAAAAAACGATTCATCAAAAATGTGTAAGGTGTTAAAAATGTATAGCAACAAAATTTATTAAATCTATGGATGGAATAAAACCTACCTGCTATGACAGAATCTATTTGGGAAGTGATGTCAAGAAGATGCAGCGTAAGGGCATCTGGAGAAATACTTGCTATAATACCAGACATCTCCCTTTCAAGCTTTATGGCAGAGCAATTATCTCCGTTCGTGTCGCTGGTAATTTGTTCGACCAATTGCTGATTCATTATTATTGAAAGAGGAGGGATTGGGATGAAAGGAGATGATCCTTCTCCAGTGATCGGTCCTCCGCTAATATCAGGAATAGGATTCGATCCACCAGCTATTCCAAGAGCAAGAGCCCCTATACCATACACTGCACCGATGCCTGCACATATCTCTAGAGCGACACATACATCCGCACATGATTCCTTTATTGCTTTCTGTCTTAAAGGAGATGAAGATGATAAATCATTATCGTCCCATTCCCCGCCAACTCCCACTCGTCTACCAAGAATATCTAACGCCCGAGTAAGGCCAAGAAAGGCTTCACGTATACATCGCCCAGTTGTATCTTTTGTCCTTGCAGACGCTCTTCTTTTCTCAGCTGCCGACAGGGACGACATGGAAGCACCTTTTGCTTGTCGTAAAAGCTGAATTTCACTGGCAGATTCGTCATTGCACGCCAATTTTCGAAGCAAAGACACTGACGCTGGGAAGGTAGCAACAAACTTGCCGCTTCTAGAGTCGCATCCGAGGCGAAACAGAAGAACTGGAGAACTTTTGTCGTTTCTTCTAGTATCAGACTCTTTCGTGTGATAAGTGATTTGGACTGCAACAGAAATCGATCCACTATCCAATGATAGATGGATCCATGGTGGTAACACTCCTATGCTTGCATCAGATTTGAGCCTGCTTGTTCTAGTGGATTCCAAAGCATTTTTTACTGCTCGACACCTCCTTTCAGCACAAATAACCACAGCGGACAACAACGCATCACTAGCAGAAAGCTGGAAAGGATCCTGCAGCGATGATAGCAATTTCTCTGCATGTTTTTTCAAAGTTGGGCTATCGTCCTCCCTTGTATCGCCTCCAGAGAGTCTTACCTTCAATCCTTGGTCTGCGATAGCAAATATTTCCAATGTTAGCCGCTTATGAGCATACTTTCTGAAAGATGAAATGGAAGAAAAAGAATCGGTGTTGCTACAAGGTGCATCTGCGACGAAAATTTGCCCAAGCTTGGGTATGCCATTTCTATCGTCTATTTCCCAAAAGTGGATGGCCATAATAGCTAATACTTGAGTACTCTGATTAATATTCATACGTGCTTTTTCGTGTTCGGGCATAAACCAGACCGGAGTCACCGATATTCCTTCTTCACAAATTCCCCCAGAAAGGTCATGTTTACCACTTGACCAAGAACCCTTCCGTAAAGCTTCAGCTTGACTTGATAAAATTTCCATCTGCCATGAAAGACTAAAGACGTGTGTTATATGCAAAAGTCTCTGCAAGGGTCTAGCAATGAGAATATTTTCATTTTTTTCATCTCCGTCGTTTTTTCCTGATGCAGCAGCTCGAATTTCTTCCTGATTCATGGCTCGTTCACAAATTTTATGTAAGCTGAACATTTGTTCTCGAGACAGATCAAGTTGATGGTTTGATTCTCCTGTTTTCACAGCTGTCCTAGTTCTTACAGAAAGTAATGTCCAAGGCGCTGGATCTTGCTCAGATAAGACTGTAACTCTTGCTTCTATTGGATATAACTCTATATTTCCTTGAGCTCGTGGTTTGCCATGCACTAATCGAACGGCAGTACCTGTTTTTTCAAGAATAATTTTCCACTTAAGGCATTCATTCCTATCTCTAATCATACCAACTTCGCCAAGTACCAGCTTTCTCCTTATTGCCGATATTAATCTTTCTTTTGCCTCTTCCTTACTCCATGATCTTTCAACACTATCAAAAAAATTGTCTTTTAATTTTATATCTTTGCTTAGATCTGTCCACCGTCCTTTCAACAAAACTTCCATACTTCCGAGCACATCATGCGGATGACTTCTAATTTTCCACAGAGAATCGTGATGAAAGTATAAAGCATCCTGTGCAGTATCTGCGGAGACCCAGCTCGTCCTCACATGTTCAAGAGCTTGTGATGCAACTTGAGTGATTTGAGATAACTCATTTTCTGCGGGTATTTGTGCCATGGCATAAATATTGGGGTGGCTCTCCATCAGGGCTGTCTTAGAGGCAGCGCCACTCAGTGGGAGATTTGATGCAACGAGCGCACTAACATGGCAAAAACTTTGAATGTGACGTGCGATTCTCGAAGCAAGGATGTGTCTCCTTTGTTGAAACGAAAGACTCGACATTGCTTCAGATTTTACGGTGAAAGGCAATTGACTATCCTCTGCAGACGGGAGATATAAGGTGAGTGGTTCTCCAGTTGCCATACTGTGTAAGTCATTGTAGAGTGCATCAGTAGCCGTATTGATGAGAAGTGAAAGCGGGGCTGTTAATAAAGATCCATCTGCGGGGTTGACTGATAGTTCCAGTCGGGACTGAGGCTTTATTTGGTCATCACCGTCATTTAGACTGATACCGGCATCATCCCCCTTTTTTAAGGAGTGAATCATGTGTACTTTTTCTTGATGGTTTGCAGCAAGTTTCTTTGAACCTAAATGTACAGATGTGGGCTGACCACAAATGGCATGGTAGTTTCACTATGTATTTTTTTCAGAGAGTAAAATAGGAAAGCAGAGAGGAGGCCGAGAGAAATTTCAGATCTACAGTCTAAAGGTATGATCTAATTCCGATCTAATTACAGAACGTACACGAGCCGATGCTGTACTTTACTGTACATTTTGATCTGAGGAGTGTACAGTTGCATACTACTGTGCCTTTTAGAGAGTAGGTCCCTCTTGGTATTATTTTTAAACAGTACAATACCTACGGTACATACACCTACACTAATTTTAATGTGTAAGTAAAATAAGAGAAGCGCTATCCAACCTTCCACTCTCCGTGATCATGGGGAACTGTTCTCCTTCAACTCATCAATCAATGTTTCCGTCTGTAACTTGAAGTGACTTTGGCGCATCTTGTTTCGCCAACACCATACGAAGTTACAGGACAGTTCTGTCGTACCCAGGTACTGGTAGATAGGTTGTGCAAAAAGTTGAAACGCACGCAGACACCGTACATATTGTATTGTACGTACACACGAGAGTAGTCTACATACATGTTTTCACAACACCCCCCACGGTCTGTTAGAAAACTATTTATCCGGAAGAATGTAATAGCCTTTCAATAAGAAGTTTACCCGAAAATTGATTTTACCACTGGTAATTTCTCCCCGAAGGGAACAGATACAATGTAAACAAAAAACGTATTTCTTCCTATATCCCAAGGATTGCGATGCAAAAATTAATGTAAAATACAGCATAGAAGTTGATTATAAGTCATATTTTACATGTTTTTACTATTGGAAAGCCGAATTCAATCTCTTTCTTCTTGGAATATCAGTGTAGGTCCGTTAAAATTCGGTTAACGGTTATGTTGAAGTATTACTTCAACATTCTATTTCTCCGCTTTGAAGAATTCGCCAGTCAACATTGATTCCTGCTTACTGCACTGTAATCCATGCGTCGTTAAAAACATCCATTCATGTATGACACTTCTTTGCATTCAAGAGAGAAGTCTTCCAGTATTCGCCATGAACACCTATCCGTCAGATGAAGATGTTCTTTTACTGGCCATGGGCAAGCGAATCCGCATTCAAGATATCAACAACGTGGCCGTGCCCCCGCCTGCGATGCATCCTCATCAAAAGATGGTCAGCACTGCTGCTCTTCCTGTGATTAATGAGGAGGACACGCGTTGTGCGCAAGTAGTTCTGCAGCAGCAGCAGCTATTCTGGTGCTGTCCAATAACTACAATGATGACTGATGAAGATTTCCGCCCAATTAATGTCAAAACTCTAGACTTTCCATTCCACTCCAATTCAAGTATGTGGAGTATTCATTGCTGTGGAGAGCGTAACAAGGCACCAGCATCCGTTGAACTCTACTCTAACGCAACAGCTGCGAAGCCCCCCAGCATTCTCATGCTGTCCTCCACAGAAAAGAGCAGGAGGAGCTGCTCCTTCTCTAGCGCTACTGATGACTACCATGAACAGATTTGCTTTCTGCATCACTCAGGCGATGCTTTTTTTCGATCGAATCAATATGAACAAGCGCTTTCGTGTTATATGAATGCTATGCAAATTGCATCTGGTAGACATGGACCTCACAACATTGATGTTGTGACTGCGTTAAATTGCATCGGTAATATTCATCTTCATGCCTTCACTGAATCGAAAACAGGTGACATTACGTTAGCTTCAGAATGTTTCCGGCGAGCATTCGAAATCCTGAAGTTTATGAAAGAAGATGACAGCCTTTACTCCGCTGTCATCTTGACCAACTTTGGTAAAGCTCTGTATAGCGCAGGTGAATATGAAAGCGCATTCTCAATACATCAAGAAGCTTATAGGATTCGAAAATTACTTCTCGAAGAAACTCATTTGGACATTGCTGAATCACTTTTTCATGCGGCCATGAGCAACGATATGCTCAATAATTCGCTTCTATCCCTGCATCTTTATCAAAAGTTTCTTCACATTTTTGTTCCTAAGCTCGGCTTGGGTCATAGTCATGTTGTCTCTGCATATATCTGTTCTGGAGATATTAACATGGAACGACAGTCCTACGATACTGCTATTGATATGTATACAAAAGGCATTGATGCTGCGAAAAAGACTTTTGGCCATCAAGATCCCATCGTAGCTGATATCTTGACCAAAATTGGTCATGCAAGGTACAAAACAGGAGATTTGACTAATGCGGGTCGAGCTTACCTCGACTGCCTTGGTTTACAACGCAAGTTACTGGCATCCCACGATCTGAAAATAGTTGCAACGCTACTAAATCTTGCGCATGTCTACCAGCAAGAGGGGTACTTTGAAGAGTCGTTGCAAGTGTATTTTGAAGCACTACATCTTCAAATAGCTCGTAACGATCAGGACAGACAGTCGACTTTAAATACTGCTGTGACGCTAGACTGCATAGGAGCGTTACAAGATATACTTGGCCGCTCGAATGAAGGTATTGAATCTTATGAACGGTCACTCAAGATGAAGATCAGTGTTTTGGGTAGAAATCATTTTGAAGTATCTTCAATCTTGAATGCAATCGGTATCATTCACTTTAAAGAAGGGAGGTTTGAGTCTGCCATATCACATTTTGAAAAGGGAGTGAGAATAAGGGAATCTCTACCACATTCCACCTCTCATGATTCTGCAGCAATACTTTTTAATATTGGTGCTGTCCACATGGCAACTGGAGATTCGGACAAGGCACTAGTGTATTTCAAGAGAACTCTACTCCTCGAGAAAATGGGAGGTGAAGCGAATATTAGTAATACTATGAACGTTCTAAGACATATTGGAAACTTGCACGCCAATAGGAGAGAATATGCTGAGGCCCTTGAGTATTTCAACGAAGGCATCCAGTCTATTGAGAGTAGTAGCCGATGTGACCTTTCAAGTGAGCTTGTAAGCTTTTACAGTTTGACAGGGACTGTCTATCTGGAACAAGGTGACACAGAAAATGCCCTACGATGTTTGATGAAAGCGATTCATCATGAAAGGATTGCAGGTGTGAGTGGTGACCATGATGTAATTCTTCGTGGATTGATCATGAAACGCCTTGCCAACGTCAAACAAGTAACGTGTGCCCCAGCAGCGTGAACGCCAGCCTACATTTTTCCATGAAGAAATTCAAATGGCGACTTTTGATTTAATATGACATGCCCTTTTCAGAAAATCACTAATTGCGTCTTTTGTTAGTGATAATTATAAAAATATTAAATTACTGGGATCCTTCTTCCATATCTGGTAATCCTGCATGCATAGAATCAACATGATGTTGATGAGTGACAGATTGGCATCCATGTGACCAGTGGTAGGTCGTAAAGAAGACTAATAGATGCATTCCAACTACATAAAAGAAAAGTACAGTCCTCATCTCTTTACTTCCAAGGACTGTTCGTGCCACGAAGAAAACAGTTCGTTC
The DNA here is from genome assembly GCA_019693545.1 of Chaetoceros muelleri. NCBI lineage: Eukaryota > Bacillariophyta > Thalassiosirophyceae > Chaetocerotales > Chaetocerotaceae > Chaetoceros > Chaetoceros muelleri. The sequence continues at coordinate 22,829 of JAAMXU010000942.1, read as the reverse complement.
CATCGGCGACATCTCTTTGATCTTTCGTTGTCTCTCAGAGCGACTGAATTGCTTGAACGGATCGACAGATGCCTCGTACCTTTGCTCTAAAGCCTCGAGATCTAAGTCTCGATCTACCACTGAAACCTTACTTCGGCCATGAATACCTGATGAGTTGCTATAACTCTGGAGGTACCGAACTTTTTCGTAGAGCTTTGTATTATCTGCCTTGAGTGATTCGCACGTAGAGACCTGAACTTGCAATTCTTTCTTGAAGCTATCACGTTCAGCTTCTAACGCATCACACTTGGCACGTAGCCGATCTCTTTGTGCCATTACAATGGTCGCTACGGAGTGATCATCGTTTCGTTTGTCCGTTGCTGAATTTGACGACATTAATTTCGTATATTCTGAGCTTGGTTCAGGTGCGTTGGGATCTAAAATATGCTGCAGCGTCGTAGGCTCTGCATCAGTTGCAACTCGAATGTCGTCACTTGTTTTCACAGCGACAGTTGTGGGTGCAGCAGTTGCCTTGTCGAGATCAGCTTCTAAGCGTGCTGCAAGCGCATCAATAGCATTCTTCTCTTCAATCACTTTTTCAAGCTCTATTTTCATCTCTGCACACATCTGAAGTTGGGAATCTTTCTCCCTCCGTTCTTTTACAAGATCTGCCTCTGCCTTGCGAAGTTTACTGATAAGTACAGACTCCAAACTACTTTCATCGTCGTGAGAATTCATAGTCATCTCAGGAGCTTCCTTTTCTGGGTCAATGTCAACAGCATTGAATTCCAATTTTTTCAGGATTCTCAATTCGCGTCGCATGTTGCTTATCATTTCTGCAGATGGTGATCTAGCAATTTCAGCCTCTAGATCTGTGACCTTTTGAGCAAGATATTTCCTCTCATTCTCAAGCGAGTCGACGGTTGCTTGCATCGAACTGGGAACATGACAAGTATAAGTTGACAGTTTGCACCCTTGAATTATCAACTATATGAAAACTTCACAAATTATGCCTACTTACGTTTGAAGCTTTTCAAGGGTATCATCCTTGAGTTTCATTTCATCTCTCATCGCACTCAGAGCCAAAGTCAATTCATTTACTTCTGCTTCATAAGCTTCTCTCTCTGCCAATACATCTTTTATCTGTGCAGTAGACAGGTCTACATCCGACATCTTATTTTCAAGACCAGTATCCTCCCTCATTGCTTCTACTTTAATTTTAAGATCATCCCTCTCTCTCTTCATTTCATGTAACTGTTCCCTGAGACGATCGGCATCATCCACCAGGATCTGTCTTTGAGCTTCCCAAGCAGCCTCTCGCTCATTCATCCCCTCATCCGCCTCGAGCAACGATGCTTGAGTTGCCTCAATTCCTGCACGTTCTGCCCTTAATTCTAATTCAAGGGAATCAAGTTTTCTCGCCATGGCAGCTTCACGCTCTAGAGCTTCCGTCGCACGTCTTCCCTCCGTCTGAGCAAGATGTTCCTGCGCCTTCCTGTTTTACGTTGATTACATTTTTTGATGAGTAAGGAAGTAATCATTGGTTGAATTTCACGAAATGTGGGATTTGTTTTAACTCAATCATAACGAACACAAATACATAACGCCCATGTCCATGACTGCATACAATATACATCACACATTGCAGCTACACTATACTTACTTCAATTCCCTTTGTAGTTCCTCCTCTTGGTTGGCAATCAAATCTTCAATCTTTGCGTTCAACTTCTTGATGGTGATGTCTTGATTTTTCAAATTTTTGAACTCTACTTCATATTCAGCTACTTCCTTACGCAATTCAATAAGTTCTTCCTTCTCTTCCTTACTCATATAACTTTTCTTCTGGTGAGAAGAAGATTCTGTCTTGACACTTTTCAATTCCTTCTCCAGTAACTTATTCTTAGAATTTGCTTCCTCCAAAAGCTTTTTCAACTGAAACATTTCATCATTATGCCCCTTGATACTTTGAGAATATTCCTTGTGCTTAAACTCGAGTTCGCGCTGCATTTCTTCCATTCCTTTCAATAAATGACTCACTTGACCCGACATGCTATCCAAATGTTCCGCAGCATTCTTCATCAAGGGCACAGGATCCATAATTTCATTCAATCCTTTATTCAAATCTGTCACCAAACTATCTGATGCCTTGCATCTTTTAGTCAAATTATCAATTTCTTCCTGATAAGATTTCACAATATCCTTACAAGACGACGACAATTTTTGAAACTGGCCCTTTTCCTCGTCGTTCATCGATATCGACTGTTCAGTAGTTTTGATGCATTTTTTGAAGGATTTAGTTGACTCGGCAAGTAATTTTCGAGCTGATTGGGATTGTGTATTGTTTGCCTTTGCGGCAGTGATGGCCTTATCAAGGCTTGTTTTTCGAGTTTCAAGGGAGAAGGCGATCCATTGTGCGGATGCTATTTGGAGGCTTGAGATGAGTTCTGTCTCCATGGTAATTCTTATGTAGATGATACCCAATATGTTTGTTAGATCAATTAAGGTGAGACAGTAACGTAATACTCCTGTCAGATAAGACCTCTACTCTAGGAAGTTGATGGAAATTCGGCTCCAGAAGAGAGGAGAGCGTAGTACTGGTACCGTACTATGACGGGAGATGAAATTCACAAAGAGTTGAAAAATAGCATGAAATACTACCGTACTTCGTACCTCTTTGTACCATACACAGATAATAATTTTCGTACCGTTACGGGTATGATGCTGGTGTATGGATGGTAAGTGTAATGTACCTACTACTACTACCCCTGGTCCCGCCCGGGGGGTAACGGTCCGTGCGGGGTCCCGGCTGGTTCGTCCGTACGGTACCTACCGTACCTGGTGGTATCTGGTACCACCATCGCATCATCATCTACTAACTAACAGGTACCTACCCCGTTGTGGTGGTGTTTGTGGTGTTCTACGGAAGCACGTACTGTAGGAGGAGTGAGTACGAAGGGAGTTGAAGGCAGGTGCACTCTTCTAAAAAGGTTTTCTGAAGTAACCTCTGTACGAAGTGATTTTCTGTGTATGTACTACAGTATCACAGTACAGTACTACGGTTTTTGGACCATACGACGCCATTGTGTACGATACTGCTCTCTCTTTTAAAAAACAGTACGTGTGATGTTCTCTGCTGATGCTTTGTTTCCTCCACTACATCCCCCTCATGTTTCGTGATTTGTGATTTCGTAATATCAATCATAACTCATCAAACGAATACATGAATACAATATATAATTAACAACACTCAAAGGTGCGAAATACAAAAGCATAAACAAGTCAAGATTTCTTTAGTAGAAACAAAAATATCTTCTACCAGGCTACCGTATATTTTGGCTGAATGATTTCTGATATCCCAACCAATTCAACACTCCTCAGAATTATATTTCTTGCCTTTGAAACTGGTTCATCATGAAGCCCTACTGTACCAAAGTATGGCTCTTCACAGCCTTTTACATTGTCATCTTCCCTTTGGTGTCTCCGTTTGGTATCGGTATTCATGCAGGGACTGTAGCACCTAGCAGTAGTAATCAACTTCTGCAGCAACATTCCACTCACCCAGTGTCTTTTTCTCCAGAGAAAAGGAGGCTTGAGATGCCCCCCTGTTCTGCTGCTACACGGGACGGGAAGAAAACAGGGACGAAATTGCATATATCTTCCACAAAAACTTCCGAGTCGATAGTTCCTATAACTGACCCTGGTGAAAATTTGAAAATGCAATCATCCAGTTATAGTCAAAGGCCGCCTCGTGGGGAATATGAAAGTAATTGGATATCTCGTTTGCTTTTCCTCTTTGCGAGCTCTCTCGTAAAGATTGCTTCTGAGAGGAGGCTTGAAAAGACTGATATATTTCTTACTCCAGATTCGATAAGAATGGATAATCAAGTTCCTGAATTTGAGAATATTTATTTAAAATGTAAAGATAAAGCAAGGACGAAGTTGGAGAAAATGAGGTCGTCGTCTGCAGAGGCTAAAGATAAATCCATAAAGAAAGTGCTCAAAGAAAAAATGTCGAAATCAGAATCTCTTACACTGGCCAAGGCAATATTTCTTCATCAAAAAAAGAATATTTTGTTGACTGGACTATTGAGGCTAATGAATACTTTGGTGCAGGCATTTCCAGCAATACTCGTAGCTAGACTTTTGCGGTTGATTGAGGCTGGAGATGCATTTCCTCCCTCTAAGGCAGTCAAGGCTGCTTTTGATTTAGTGGCAGTGTTATCGTTAAAAATGGTGGTTGAAAATGCTTACTTTCACAATGTTGTCAAGTGTTCTACCATGGTTAGGGGGGCTCTGTCAGGGATGATTTTTGACAAGAGTCTAAGAGTGTCAGTGAACACCGATCATCACGAAGAGAGTCATGTTGTTCCAGAGAAAGGAGAGAATGAGGAGGGAAAGAAAGAGACAAATGTACCTTCCATGAAAGCAGGTAGCGTTTTGAATCTTATCCAGTCAGATGTGTCAACCATTGAAATGACCATGTTACAAATTCATACTGTGTGGGATGGTTTGTTGCAGATTTGTATTTATTCAACTTTACTTTATAAGTTTTTAGGCCATAGTGTCTTTTGGGGGATTTCTGTTTTACTTCTCACTATACCAACCAATGCACTCTTTCTACGTGTGTTGAATAGGTTGAGTAAGTCTGAAAGTGAAGCAAAGGATACAAGGACAAGAAAGACTTCCGAAGCCATTACAAATATGAAACTGTTGAAGTTGCAGGCTTGGGATAAACATTTTGAGCAGGATATTCATGAGGCAAGAAAAGTAGAATTGAAAAGGCACACGGATCGAGGAATATTCAGAGCATTAAATCAGGCTATTTCCAATGCGGTCCCTGCCATTGTTCTTGCTGTGACACTTGCAGCTTATCGAAAAACTGGGCGGCCGCTCGTAGCAAGTACTATCTTTACAGCTATTTCACTCTTTAATCAGTTAAGATTTCCCTTGCTGTTCTATCCCATGGTGATAGATGCCTTGGCAAACGGGAAAAATTCTCTCAGACGATTATCGAAGTATCTTTGTCAAGAAGATCTGACGCCATACGTTCAATACTTACCGAAAATCAATGGAGGAGGGATTTACATGAAAAACGGAAATTTCTTATGGTCAAAACCTCAAAGTGCTGACTCCAGAAAGGGAAATGGAGATTCTGCGGGTTTGCCTGCATTATGCGGGGCTAATATTGAGGTTGGTGCTGGTGAAGTAGTTGCTGTTGTTGGATCGGTTGGGACTGGAAAAAGTGCACTGATCAAGGCACTGCTTGGAGAACTCGAGCCTGTACCGAGGTTGGTTGTGGATGCTTCCATGGGCAATTCTCTCGAAGTTTCAACCGTAAGCTCTGTAAATGATATTGCAACTGTTACAATGAAAGGTGATGTTGCATACTGTCCCCAAGAAGCTTGGTTGTCAAAAGGGACGCTTCGTGATGCGATATTGTTTGGAAGAGAATACAACAGAGAGCAATATGAAAGGGCTATATATGATGCAGGCCTAGATGACGATATTTGTTCAGGAACTTTATCTCATGACACACAAGTAGGTGAAGGTGGATTTTCTCTATCTGGTGGACAAAGGGCAAGAGTACAACTTGCTAGAGCACTTTACGATGAGAATGTTGGTGTTTATTTGCTAGATGACCCCCTTTCTGCCCTAGATGCTGCAGTAAGTGCCACCGTCTTTGACAGAATCCTTAAGCGTATGCGGGAAAGAAAGGCAGCTGTAATCTTCGTGACTAATGACATCTCTCTTCCAAGGAGATGCGATAAAGTTGTTTTGATGGGTAAACTAGAAAACAAGATGACGCCGAAGTCTTCGTGTTCCCGAATCCTTGACGTTGGGACATATGATGAGTTGATTTCGCGTGGTCATGACCTCCGAAGTATAACTATTCATCACAGTCACTCTCAGCATGGAAGCAACGTTGAAAATTCTAATCAAACTGATATCAACAGCGAAGAGGAGACTTCTGGCAGTGCTATATATGATGAAAGTGATGTCGAAAACGAAATTGAAGAAGACAAGAGGAAAGAATGCCTCAGTGCCATGGTAGGGCTTTCTAATTCAACCGATGTCATCTCGGCATTGGACTATGATATTGGGAAGAACGTTAGCACATCTGTCTATGAATCTTCACAGAAGAAGCTTGAAACGATGGATGATAAAATTTCACAAGGAGCTGTCCCTTGGTCAACCTACACTACCTACTTCAAGTCAGTGAGAAGTCCCTTATTAATAAGTGCGGCACTTGGTTGTTACTTTTTGTCAAATGGAGCACAATTTCTCCAGCAGTATATCGTTGCTAGGTGGACTGAGCTAGGAGCAGACGCAGCTTCTACTCTTGGCACAAAATACTTGCAATATCTTGTCTCCACAGCTGTCGTATTTTCCTTTCTTCTATGGCTTCGTAGTTTCCTTCTCATGACTTTAGGAGTCAAGGCTTCTGACTTTATACATGGCAAAATGTTGGGATCAGTATTCAACGCTCCCGTTACATTTTTTGACAAGACTCCATCTGGACAGCTACTATCTCGGTTTGGGAAAGAGCTCGAAACTGTGGATCGTGCCGTGCCTGATGGCATCGGATCTGTATTGTTCTGCTTCCTTAACATAGGCATCACAGTGGCTGGTCTCACTGGCCTCATGACACCAGGAATGCTCGTTCCTCTATTTTTTATATCGATTCTCTACGCTAAGATCATGTCGCAATTTCGGCCCACCGCAAGAGACTTGAAGCGAATTGAGTCCAAGAGCCGAAGCCCCATTTTCACCCACTTTAGTGAAGCGCTCAAGGGAGCAGAGACGATTCGGTCCTTCCCAAACAGTGCATCACAGTGGTCATCGAATTTACGATCATTTGTGGACACTAATTTGAACGTCATATACTCAGTGAAAGCTCTTGATCGTTGGCTGTCTGTTCGATTAGAATCATTAGGCAACATTGTTGTCCTTACCGCTGCCTTTGCATCAGTATCTTTGACTAGAATGGGAAGGATGAAATCAGGTTCTGCGGGATGGGGTCTGACTCAATCATTGGCAATCACCGGTCTCTTGACTTGGGCAGTTAGAGTGTTGACTGACTTGGAGACACAAATGTTAAGTGTTCAAAGAGTTAGCGAATTAACCACGCTTGATACCAACCCAACTAGCACTGAGAAATCCAGTATTCCACAAGAACTAAGAAATGCTGGAGAGGCACTGATATCTCATAAGAATGGAGATATTTCATCGCATTTACCACCCGCTCCCTCCCATGAAAAGGCATTGCTGGCCAGTGGTTGGCCATGGAAAGGTAGGATATCTTTTAAGAATGTTTCGATGAAATACGCCCCGACTGCTCCATTGGCCTTAAAGAACGTCTCTTTGGATATTGCTCCTGGAAGCACCTTGGTGAGTATGCAGTTCGGCCGACTCAATGCTAGCATGTACTTTTTTCTTGATTTCTTCTTTTTCTTGTCACTCACCCACCACAAATATATCTATCATTTGCCTATCTTAGGGTGTGGTTGGTCGAACAGGAAGTGGAAAATCTACACTTTTAGTCACACTATTTCGCCTGGTAGAAATTGAAGCTGGAGGCTCTATAGAAATTGATGGTGTCGATATTCGGTCAATTAGCCTCCAATCATTAAGAGAATCGCTATCTATCATCCCCCAAGATCCTGTATTATTCAGAGGGACACTAATGTACAATTTAGATGCAACCATGACAGCCTCAAGGGAGGATGCATGGAAGGCATTGGAGGCTGCATCTCCTGAATTAGCCCGACGATACCGATCATCTCCAAATGGTCTTGATTCCATGATTGCAGAGGGCGGTAAGAATCTAAGTGCTGGCCAACGACAGTTGATTTGTCTCGCTAGAGCCTTGCTCCGTAAAAGCAAAATTCTAGTTTTGGATGAAGCAACATCGTCTGTAGATCCTAAAACAGATTCTCAGGTCCAAGATACGATACGAAAAGAATTCGTCAATAAGGGGGTAACTGTCATCACTGTAGCCCACCGTTTGGATACAGTACTTGGCTCTGATATGATTGCAGTCTTGGGTGATGGGAAATTGATGGAATATGGAACTCCCAAGGAATTACTCGAGAATAGAACGGGGCATTTGCGAAGGTTAGTAGACGCTGATACTCGTAGCAAAAGGAAGGCCATTGGTTCTGCTCGCAAAAGGACCTTCGTTGCTTTTCAAAGGTGACACTGGTTGGCATTATAAAAATTTATAATTAGTCAAACTATTGACTTGTCTCTCTAGAGATAGAAAGTAACAATACTTATAGGAATTTGCATCGACAAGTGGATTTTTAAAGCTCTTCCTGGTTAGAATTGATTAGTGTGAGAAGATGTAATCAACTTTTTGCAAACAGAGAAAAATGAGGATGTCCATCATCCAGCCATCGATCGGGGTGTGTTACATGTGAGTACATACACCATACCTACACACACAATGTAGTTTGCTTCAGCGACGATACAACGTCGCACACAACCGCACAAACATGGACACTCATACAAACACTCAAAACAGCTCAAAACACACAAACGATTTCCTTCTTGCTCATCCTTGCCTGCCTCTTACTAACACACTCATCTATTGATTTATTCATTCGTTCCGTTCCATCAATTATTAGAGCTCCTTCATGAAGTCCTCTTGCTCCACTACGCCACTACCATCATCTTCTATCCCCACCAAAATCACACTGACTTCATGTCAATCTCAAACTCCCACACAGCCGCACTCGAATCCGATTACAAACCTCGCCTCGGCACCCAATTCCATCCCCACGGGATGTCTCCTTGCCCTCAATGACAATTACATTGTCTACGCGGTCAAAAATGGTCTTATCCGAGTAATGGATCGATCTTCTTCCCTCCGCACTCTTTTGCGTGGACATCCGGAACGTATCACGGACGTTAGCTTCTTTGGTAGCAGCAGCGATATTCTAGCTAGTGTGAGTTCCAAAGATTGTCGAATTTGGAGAGTTTTTGGAAGGGAAGATGAGCTTTGCAGTGAAGTTTTGTTGGAAATGTTAGTTGTAGAGGAGGAGGAGGATCCTTGTCTTGGCGGCGATTTCGAGAAACAAACGCAGGATTTTCGCCAAGGCGAGGAGTTAATGTCTGCATCCCCCCGAGTGCTCGAGAGAATTGTATGGCATCCGTTTAATCCGAATCAATTCATCCTCTTGCAAAAGTGTGGAAGCAGTGTCGCTGTATTTGTTGAAACAACCAAGCTTTTGACGACTCCCAGTAGTCATGCACAGGAAGAACCGTCACATGCAGTATGTCGCATCAAACAGGGATCCAATATGGAAGGTATGCTTCATTTGGTTGTCACAGATGCTCGCAGTGAAGATTGTGGAATTAATGACTTGTCATGGTCTGGTCAGGATGTAAGACATGTTCTTACCTCTCACAATGACGGTTGTGTTAGATTATGGGATTTGAGGTCGACTGTTGGGATTGATGCCGGATCAACACAGATGGAAACTGCTTCAGCTGGTAACAAGGTGCTATCTGCACAATGTCTCATGACTCTCCAAGTGTCTAAAAATGCACCAGTTCAAAACTGTTTCTTTTTATCTGCCTTTCAAGATGCGAGTGCCATGTTTCGCAGTGGAGGATATACAGCCATGGAGCCAGGTTCGTATATGACCAGTCCGTTTGTGACTTATAACTCACTGGGAGAAGTGGCCCTGTGGTCTCCCTTTACTGCATCTGGAAGTCCACCCAAAATTGTAAGAATTTTTCAACTCCCCCGTGACAATCGTCCCGATGCAATGATCCCGTCCAACGTCTCAATCTGTACCCTGCCGTTTGTCCCGCCGTCTGTCTCGGTTCCTGAAGGAGGAGAAGAGAAACCGCCTTCCACCTTCGTTTTGCTCAGTGATTATCACGGAAAGATTTATGCACTCCATTTGGCAAGTCAATGGAGGAACATTTCAATGTCACTTTCAGTTGGCGGCGCCGAGCAAAGAATGGCAGCGGTAACTGGATTTGATTATGTTGTTTACTTTCAGTCCTTGCAACCTATTTATTCACAGAGTGTTGTGGTTTCTTTGGATGAATCATCGGATGCCAAGCAGTGGAACTTAGATATGTATTGTGTTCAAAGCAAGGCTGTGCAAAAGTTGACGCTTTCTCCAGCCATGTGTGCTGCACCAATTCCTTTGGAACCAGGTGTGCTTTCGGCAGGAGTCGCTGTAGAAGAGATTGATCGACGTTCGTCTTCCATGATGACTGAAGAAGAGGGGGAAAAAAAGAATGATGCTGGTGATGGTGGTTATGATGATTATAACATGGATGATAAGATTGAATTTCATGATTACGAAGATTTTGAAGAGCCATCTATGGAGGAAGAGGAAGACGAAGAGGGAGACTTTGAAAAGGAAGATGCGAATGTGGATCATATTCCTTCTCCAAATATGCCAGGATTATTTGATAATAATGAACAGGCCACTGGTGCATTTGCCAACTGGTTGGGAAATCTTGCTGGTGGTGTCAAGACGGATGTAAACATGCCGCCTAAAACTACCATTAACAATACCAAATCGGAAATTGATTTGAGCAGTTTGCCTCTACCTGATGAGCCACAAATTGATGCAAGATCGTCAAGTGCGCCTCCGAGAAGAAAGACACCCGATTTGCTTTCTCCAATGCAGATTTTGGGAATGCCCGTCAAGAAGGAAGAAGAGTTGGACGCACCCAAACGGAACCGATCGGAAAATACCACCACTGAAATAAAAGAAAAGAAGGTCATCAAGGCACAGAGTAAGAAATCTAGCAAGCCTCACGTAACTCCAAGCGATGGTAAGAAAATCACTATCCTCAAGAGAGAAGAAAAAATGACAACAAAGGAAGAGACTGAAGGAAATGTCGAAAGTAACAAAGATGCATCTGTGATGAATTCTAATGTGACGAAGGAAGATATTGAACAAATTGTGAAAAAGGCAGTCTCGGCACATTTCCACAAACAAGAAACTATCATAACTGCAGAAATTCAGAAGGCTGTCAGATACGAAGTTCAGTCTGGATTAATTCCTATTTTAAACAAAACTGTGGCTCAAACTTTGGAACAGACAGTCGCAAAGTCTATGAAATCTGACGTCACCAAGACAGTAAAAGATGGAATGAAGACGAACTCTTCAGAGCTTGCGTCATCTGTTTCGTCGCAAATACAAGATCCTTTAGTGAAATCCTTCCATCAGACGATGCGTGAGGTGATGGTCCCTGCTTATGAAAAGGGTACTCGTCAGATGTTTGAACAGATTGCCTCCTCTATTGAAACGGGTTTAGAACTAAAGCGAAAGGAGAACGACGATACTGCGAAGCTTATGGATGGTATGGTGAAGAGAATGGATGCCATGGGAAAGACCATCGAGGTTTTAATCAAAGCCGTAGCTCAACTCCAAACCGGTTCGATTCCTACACCAACTCCTGGGACAGCAGCGCGATCACCGCCAATGGATAAATCGGAAGCTTCAAGAAGGACAATCATCGATCTTCTCAGGACCAAGCAATATGAGAAGGCTTTTACGCAAGCTCTATCTGCATCTGATTCTGCAATGGCATTGTTCGTTTGCAAGAATTCTGATCTTTCTACCGTTCTTGAAGGGGAGAGGCCCAAGCTAAGCCAGCCGATCATGTTGTGCTTGATGCAACAACTTGGAGCTGATTTATCAACCGACGAGGATCTTAGCGTGAAGCTAGCTTGGCTGCAGAGTATGGCTCTAATATTAGATCCACAAAATGAGAGTGTGGCTAAGCATATCAAGGGTGTTGTGCAGCAATTAGTCACTAACTTGCAGACAAAGATGGCACAATGTGATCCAGCATTGCGTCGTCACTTACAAATGCTTCTTCAGGTCATCAGAGGTATTGGAAATTCATGACTTTGGAAAGAAGATAGGGAAAAAGCTGAATAAAAATAGATTCTAAAAACATGATACAGATAATTTTATTGATTAATTTACTAAAGAATTCTTGCCCCACTGTTGTCTACTTGTAAGTGCACTGAGTCTGTATTCATCCTTACAGATTTGTGATGTTTTCATGATTCCACTAGAGGTTGAATTAAAATAATGAATATTTGCGCATGCCTTTTACAACGAATTTCCAAAAAACTTTATTTCATATTACCAGCCACTATCCTGGTGCTTTCCTTCCCATAATCTCTCAACAAGTCCTGTGCATCAAAAGCCTTATCTTTGGTATCATCATAGGTATCACTCTTCTTATGCTTTCTCAAGGAAGATGATGTGCCTGTCTTGTACAATCGGTCAAACACCGACCCTTGGCGTTTCGAATTCGTCGAGCTACTACGTGCACTGAAACTCTTGCCGGAAGCCACGGATGATGCGCTACTCGCACAAGTCAAGTTGGTATACCGAGTCGTCTTGCTATCACCACTACCGCTGTATTTGATTTCGGGAATGCTATCACTTGATGTAGATGGTTGTGATTCAAGTTCAATATTGAATAGGGGTCTCCCTCCATCCTTGACGACCTGTCTTTTTTCCTTTAAACGTTTCGATGCATATGTGTCCGTCTTCGAAAGGCGATCAAATATACTTGATTGGGATCCTTTCACCATTTTTTAGTGTGTCGTATTTATACGTTAAATATAGATTATATTGGGACAACTTTTGTTTGCAATGATGCAATGATTCTGATATCCGTTATCTCTACTATCTGTTGCCTGCCTTTGTCATTACAGAGTGTATGGAGAATAAAGTGTGAAATTTTTGTTTCTCCACACTTTTTATGTTACACGCACATCAAAACTTCTCCCAATCTCTCTGAAAACCGTGTAACATCACTGTAACATCTGACATCCCTTTGCGGCTACATTATTTATGCCCTACGTGCTTCGCTTCCCAAACAAACGGTTATTATTGCCCAGTTTGTCGTTGAGGAAATTCAAATTCTATAACTCTTACCGTACCTACAGTACAGTACTTTGTAACGCGTGTGATTTTCACAAACCGTCCTTTTTTCAAATTTAACTTCATTTTCTTTTTTCATCTCAAGGTTACGTACATACCACGAGTTAGTACAGGTACCCCGACGAGTATCTAACGCCACTGTAATATTCCATCTAATACACCGATCTCCAATCTACTGTAAGCTTTTTAGTAACAGCATCCGCTTGTGTTACGACATTAGTTAAAAGAAAACGAGGGATAAGGCATCGAAGTAACTATCTGCATTCACACTTCAATCTATAGTAGAAACGTCCGGTTCCTTTACCATCAAGCTACGACTCTGAGGGAAAGTGAAGTGGTAACAACAAAACAAGGGCGGGATAAATACTTGAAAGTAGAGACATACTCGGAACAATTTGAAAGATAAAACCTAAAATGTCTTCTAGCTCAGCGTCCATACAGGTCGTAGTGAGGCTTCGACCCATGAACGACACGGAAAAGAAACATTCCACACTTCCCGTCATCAAAGCTTCAACGACTGATCGAACTGTCACAGTCATCAAGGGGCAGGGTGCAAGACAGGCTAGAAACACCTTTTCATTTGATAATGTTTTCGGCACCTTCTCTACTCAAGAAGAAGTTTTCGAAGCGACACTCAAACCAGTGATTGCAGATGTTATGCTAGGTTACGAGAGCACAATATTTGCATACGGACAAACTGGCACGGGTAAAACACACACGATGGAAGGGTCTCTATCATCTCCTGAACTGTATGGTATCATACCTCGATCTGCCCAAGCCATCTTCGAAGCCATCAAGAAACCTGATATCGAAGATACTGCTGTTAAATGTAGTTACTTGGAAATTTACAATGAGGATCTTGGAGATCTCCTTGCGGATGAGGTGAACGAGGAATCTCCCATTTCACAACAGTTCAATATTACCAAAAGCAGTACAAACGCTCCAACGCCAACTAAAAAGAAGAAAGTGAGGCTAGAAATTATGGAAGGCCCGGATGGACCTTTTTGCCGCGGGCTGACCGAGGTGACTGTTGATTCCGCTGCTGATGTGCTGAAACTGATGCACAAAGCTCAGCAACTGCGCAAGGTAGGAGAGACGAAGATGAATCGTCATTCCTCACGAAGTCATTGTCTTTTTACGATAAAAATAGAAGCCACGAGAAGACTACATGATGGAAGTACAATTGATTTTTGTGGGAAGCTTCATATGGTGGACTTGGCGGGAAGTGAATGTGCCAAGAGCGCCGCATTTGACAAGGGAGTTAGTGTAAGTGTTGGTGAAATGTTTCCACTCTTGTATACATTTTCAATGATATTTTCAATGTTACTAACATAGGCATGGGTTCCTGTTACTTCTTCGTTGATATACAACAGGATCAAGTAGCGCGAGAGAGGGAGAGAATGAACATCAATAGATCTCTACTTACACTCGGACGAGTAATTAAAATTCTTAAAGAACAAAGTGAAAAATGTGGCAACAAAAAGAACAACAACGTTCGTATTCCTTACCGTGATTCTAAACTCACGCGTATCTTACAAGAAAGTTTGGGGGGTAGGTGCAAAACTCTCATAGTGGCCACTTTGTCTCCATCCATCACGGCTATTGAAGAATCATTGTCCACACTGCATTATGCACAGTCAGCAAACGGTATTATTAATAAACCGATTTCATGTTCCAAGATGTCTTTAAGCTCTAGCACTTTTTCCAGTGATACAGCTTCAACGGGAGACCCCAATTCTGTTGATACGTGGCATGAAATGGAGTGCAGATTGGAATATATGCAGTCTCAAGTAGAAGAAGCCCAAGCAGCGCTAGCAAGGAAGCATTTGCAACAGCAAGAACTAACAGATCGTGCAGAAAAAGCAGAAGCTGACTTGAGTACGATAGAAGGGGAATTATTTGAAGCCAAACAAGAAAATATCAAGCTATCCAAAGATATCATCATCGAAAGGGAGGAGAAAGAAGCCATTGCCATACAACAGCGTAAAACTGAGATTGCGTTGAGAAAAACAGCTGCCATCCTTGAGGCCACACGACACACTGAATTGTGTTTGACAAATGAAGCAAAAACTTTACTAAGATCTTTAGAACAATCGATACAAGATGGGGAGGCATTATACCTGCACCTTGCAAACGCTAGAGA
>JAAMXU010000941.1:0-38258 GCA_019693545.1 Chaetoceros muelleri | reverse complement strand
CATCAATGCCATCGGCATCAGATAACTTCAAACCTAAAGGAAACAAATGAAGAATTAGATGTAAAAGTAATGACAATGAAATCAATTTCCATAACTTTTGTACTTACCTTGTACAACATTGCGTTTTAAAGTGTTTGCTGTATTACTCCGATAATTGTTAATTATCGGGTTGATCTTTCCCCGGATCTTCATCCAGAACCTGGCCTTCTCTTCAGGCGGCATCCTTTGATAGCCGCACCTGCTGACAATGACATGAGCCAACTTCCCATCTTCAGTAGGATCACTGAAATCAGGCATCCAGAAAGAAGGGAATGATGACATGGGGTTCCTCCTTTCTGAGTTACCTCGCACAATGTTTGTCATGTCAGCAGAGAGAAATTTTACATGAGGTACCACATGATTAATGACAGCATTTCTCAATGTGGTTTTGAGGGATGCATCCAGTCCATCGAAATTGCTAACAATTTATCAGTCTCCTCAGTAAAGCGTAGATGACCTCCACTCTAAGTAATAGACAAATGAAATGTTTAACAAAAAAGACAACCATGACGCAATACAAATACAAAAATTACGACTTACCAAACCGTTTGGTACTCCCCCAATCGGGGTGCCGGCTGGACTAGAACCAGCTTCACTTACTGGAGTTCGGGGAAGTTGTTGGACTCGTCTAGTATTTGGCATCTTGTCTGGATATGGTAATTAATATGATATAATGCCTCATTATTGACAACAATAAAAACAATTTGTCATACATACAAATCTTCCCTGTATGACGTAAAAGGTCAACGCGCCCGATTTTAATGATGCAACCCAAAATTTCAATTAGCTATAAACTGATGAAATATCACAAAAATAGACTATCATATATAAAGCATGAGATAAACATTATACAATCCCCTACGTGGAACTGTACATGTGGATATCCGATTGCCAAAAATTACACTCTCCATATTCTTATACACCATACTCACATTTTCTTCTTACCATTATCACAGCATACAGCACGCGGGAAGGAGCAAATTTAATTTGTACTCATTGACATTTATTAAAAAGTAAAAGGATCTGAATATGTCCAAGGCAATAAAGACAAGGAGATGTCCGCAATGTGGAGTGGTGGTAAAGTCAATGTCCCTCGAAGTGTTACTAGAACACATGGAATCATCAACTATGTGCAACGAGGCCATAAAGACATACAGTGGGTGTCTAATGAAATTCCCCGATGAAACATCTTTATCAAAGCATATATCTTTGAAAAAGAAATGTCAGGAAATTTATAACATGGGTCTAATGGACCCCTCAATTGCCTCATATATGACCTCATCCGAACCTGGCAGAGATGTAGCATCATCCGTATCATATTATTTCTCAACAGGTCAGAAGCGCAAAAAGATTAACCAAAATGATATGTCAAAAGATGATGATAATAATTCCAACACAAACAGTTTTGCAACATATCATGCCTATCCTCGTTGTCCTGACAATATGGGTAACATCAGATTGGGGGGCACCTCGAAATACAAATCACCCAGTCCAAAGAGCAAGTTTTCACTATCTTCAGAAACAACAAAAAAAGTCGAACTTGATATCTGCAAACATCTTGACAGCGACAAATACAATCAAGCCAGTGTATTTTTTCCTCAGGAATTACAGTCACAAAGTACCGAACAAGACAGAAACCTTCAAGAACTACATTTCCTTCAACAGTATCCTTGTCAAATATATGAGCATTATGGTTTGTACAATAAACATGTACATTCAAGAATTGACACTTCTTTACCAACTCCCTCCATCATAAAGGAGTATGTAGAGCATTATGTAGCTTGATTGAACAAGAACCGTCACAAGAAGTTTCCGTTGAGTAGGGACATCAAGGTCCTTGACATCTTGATGGTGCTTGCGCAGGATTACGATTGCAAAGGTTACTGCAAGTTTCGTCGGGATTGGCAAGAAAAAACATACGGGAAATGAAAGTTAACCATGCAACGTCATATGGATGTGGCACAGAACTGCATTGCTCTGCAACAAGGCATTGGGGAGGAACTAACTATCCTTACTCCTTTGTGTGATGTAGAGGAAGACCTCTGTAAGTTCGTCAAATCAATAGTAACAGTGGAGACTGTTAATAACAGGGAGAACTTTATTAATGTTTGGACTGAGAGGCATTTTCCAGGTGAATCAGAAATGTCTGTCCGGAGATTTATTAGACTTGGTTGGAAGACAGAGGACTATATTGGTTGGAATTGGGCGGGGGATAATGACAGAAAAGTTAAGTATATTCTTAAGTTTGTCCACCTAGATAATGTAAGGTTGGGTTATTATTGGGATGAGGCGTGGGAATATCTTAGAGCAATGTTGATCATGGATACTCTTGTTGATTGGATTTATGATATGTTGAAGAGCGGCAAGAAGCAACGGGAGTATGAATCTGAGAATCCTTTTTATGTTGGGTTTGAATATGACATATAAGTAACTTTGTAATGAAATTATTCTGTAATAGTATGCGAGTAGATGATAGCAAAACTAATTCTTATATGTTATGTATTGTATCTTTAACATGTTGCAACACTCATTGTCGATGTCGTTTGGAGCATAGTGTGGTTGTGAGAAGATACGGGAGTTTGAATCATCAGCAGGGATTTGTACTAAAAACGTAAAATTGGTTTACATCGGAGGTTGAATACTACATGTTAGAAATTGCTTTTTACATTGATCTATTAATTAACTATGTTGCATTTGAGTTAATATTCTATTATTCAAAATAAACAAGGATTGCTTTGGGAATATGCATCTGATTGTTACATTAATATGTGTGGGTATATTGTTCACTTTGTACCAGTTCC
The DNA here is from genome assembly GCA_019693545.1 of Chaetoceros muelleri. NCBI lineage: Eukaryota > Bacillariophyta > Thalassiosirophyceae > Chaetocerotales > Chaetocerotaceae > Chaetoceros > Chaetoceros muelleri. Next base: position 35,418 of record JAAMXU010000941.1, on the reverse strand, counting down.
GTGGTGACAGTTACCAGTGCTTATTTATGTAACTGTTGCGTATGTATTTGACATATGCGTTGGATTTTACGTGTTTTGAAATTCATATTTGCGGGAAGTGCATAAATATTTATACTCTGCGTGTGTGCGTGTTGCGATGAGTACTACCGACCCTGGGCCCTGGATGATGATTGGTGTTTGATTGTATTCTGTATCTTGTGTTCTAGCCTTCCTTCTAATGTCAGTGTTCATCAGGAAGAAGTGTAGGAAACTGAGAGAGTTGCATACAAGTACTTATTAGTGATGATGAAGCTGTGCAGCTCCCAATGATGATATCATTAGTAATGGAGGGGAAGATATTCCTGATGTTGCTTTGATCGAGAGTACCTTTGGAGAGATAAACAATCGTGAGCTATCTGTTGATATAAACAGTCTGATTTGGAAAATCAAGTGGTTATCAAACATGTAAGATATTGTTTGCTGTATGAATTAATTGTACAAATGAGGTAGTCTTGAATGTACTCACATTCTTGTAGCATTCCATCTCATGGTCAGACATAATTGGTGCAATACGTCAAATTGACTGCAAATCAGGACAGGAGCAGGCGAGGGAAGATTCATCTATCAAGAACTTCTCAAGTAGCTCCTATCAAGAACTTCTCAAGTAGCTCAAATAGTTCAGTGAAATTGGCAAAGCAAGGAAATATTCAGTTGATTGTATCAAGTTCAGATTTATTCCAAGAGATGGCAAAAGAAACTGGTAGTGGAAAAAAGGTAGGAGCTATGTTTTACGACTGACTTTGTGGTATCAAACGATGATTCTTTTACCTTTCAACAAGTGACCCATAACAATTCTGTATTACACAGCCCACCCATAGTGACAACCAAGAAAAGGAATCTCCAAACACCAATATCATTAATGCGTACAAGCTCCAATCAACTGCAACACAAGTATTCCCCAAACATGAAAAGTGTGCCAAAATCTCTCAAATTGTCAAATGTGACAAGGAAACACAATGTATTATAAGGCTTGGAGGTCCATTCACAATTTCCACAGTTTCTGAAGCAGGTTTTGACGCAATAATTCTGGCTCTTGTCTCAAAATATCTTTGCGTAGAGGCATTGTCAGCAGCAATTGTATTGCATCTATTGATTCGTTTAACCGATGCATTCGCCAAAGGCATTGCTGATGCTCTTGGTACCTTGTGTCCTCATGCCATTGGAATCGAGAACTACAATTTGGCTGGAGAATACATTCAAATAGCAATGGTGATGTACATAATTTTTTCACTTCCGATATCAGTTCTGTGGTGTTTTTTCATGGATGATGCCATCTAGATTTTTGGAATGAATGAACAGGTTGTGCTCATTGGGACAAGTTATTCAAAAGTTTTAATTGCTGATTATATAGAATACAGGGGATGTTTGATGGTTTCTTGGTGCTTCTTGACATGACGGGATATGCATCACCGGCAATGGTTGTGGCCTTGGTTGAAGGAACAACAAGTGCTCTAAGTCTTTGGGGATTGTTACACTTTGTCAAAGGTATGAATCTATTTTGGGTGGGAGTTATGGAACTTTGTATTTCTTTAACTATTTATTCCTTTTTTGGGATATTGGTTGTTTACCGAGGTTGGTTAGATGCATTTTGGCATGGTATGACAAAAACCTTTTCATTCAAAAATACATCTGCATTGAAAAACTTACTGCAATCTGCCCTTCCTTTATCCATGGGATCACTTCTGGAATATGGCAAATGGGAGGCACTGACATTTTTGCAGCTACGCTTGGTCCTGCAGAAGGTAAGGAGAATTAGCTTTATAGTTTTTTTTCTTTTCTTTTCAGCAAATAACCTTATCATACTTTCAAAGTTGTTGCGTGGGGGATATTAGAATCAATTTGGAATCTTTTTGAGGCAGCAACCGAAGGTCTAGTAGAAGCGGGATCAATGCAGCTTGCATTTCATTTGGGCCAGCGTGATGTGGAGGGATCCAAATTATGTAGCTGGAAGACTCTATTTCTCTCAACAATTCTTGCCTGTACACTATCTGCCATCTTTCTCATTCTGTTGCCTTATATTCCTAATTGGTTCTCAAATGACAAAACATTGGTAGAAAGAATGGTTGAGGTTCAATTATCGTTGATTGGCATTGGAAACATATTTATGGTTTTTGGTATGACATCGTGGTCTCTCATTGCTGGTGCACGACAAGGAAGATATAAAGTTTTTGAATACGTAAAAAGTAGAATTCAGTGTGCCTTCTATCCAACCAATGGACGATGTCAATGACGAAGATCAGGCCATTGGGACAAAAGGAAAAGATGAGGTAAGAGAAGACGTCAGGGGAAACCGTGACATTGTTGACAAAGCGAAGCGGGAGAAAACAGCTATGCAGAAATAGTGGAAGGAATGAGTAGTGAATGCTCATTAATTGATTTTTATTCTAAAAGTAAGGACTGATTTACAGAGATCTTCTTCTGCTTTTCGGATTTCTAATCTACTTTCATCTAGCAAGACTCTGAATTATATAGTTCCGGTCGGATGCCCAAGAAATTGATTCACAACATAAAGTTGCAACCATAGTAATCTCAGCAGCCATGACTATTTGTGTTACTTTGCCACTTGTGACTGTGTTTTGTGTTGGTATGTGATATTGTTTGATATCCCTTGTCGGGGCTGTTGTTATCGGATATTCCACAACCGGATTATTTCTTGGTTACATTCTCCAAATGAGCGATTGGTTGCATATTTTGAAAAATATTTGTGCTTTAAATGAGAAGGATGAGTGTAGCTCTGAGCTACAAAGTAATTCAGATCATACTGATTTGGCTGAAAAAGAATATGATGTTTTGGACGACAATATACAGTCCAAGAGACGATTTTAATGTATGACAGTCACGTTTGTCATCAAATCGATAATGGCGTCAGTGAAGGAACGATTAGCATTAGCATCATATCTTGAAAATAAAAAAGTAGATCTTGTGATTGTACCTCAAGAAATCTCGATACAACAGGATGATCAAAGCGCTAATTCTGAATCATAGGGTAAGAGTGCTTGTCTGGCAGCAGCTCAAATTGTTGACCTAGAAGCTCAGGTTCAGGAAAAAGATTCTACCATCAAGAAATTGAGAGAAGATATGAGAAGGATGCAAGACTTGTATGGGGCTGAGTTATCCGACATCCTGGGAAGAATCAAAGAAAGGGTGAGGCAAACATCTGAAGTTTTACTAGGAGGTAGCACCTCAGAGAAGTCGGCAGGAGATGTATCATATGAATCGTCTGCAGAATAGGAAGTACAACTTGAGTGACATGATGAAAAGAAATAGATTGATTTACATGCACTCAAAAGTTGAAACAACACGTCGATTTTCCTGGGTTGAAATTCATCACATTTCTTATAATCTTCAATGCCAAACCTAACGTCATGGAAAACGAGGAGATATGCGCTCAAAAGCGTAGGGAGTTCATGAGCCTTTTACCATAGAAGCACTGAGGATTTGTGTATAGCCATTATTGATTTTAGCCTGAAGATGTCAATAAACACAACTAAATTCTGATCAATGCTGATAATCAGTTTGGTGTGACCAAGTTTGGCAATAAGGTCAAACTGCGCATGCAAGGATTTTTCCTGAAGATATTGAGAAGTAATTGGGGTTGAAGGACAGCATGTTGGTCGATCAAGGGGTAGACTTTGGTCAATGAAATCAAGTCAAATGGACGGGGCAGAGCACCGTTGGAACACATACTCAAATGTCTCTCTCTAGAGGTTTTTTCCTCTCCATGGGTGTAAGGGTCCAAACAAGATAAACGGGGATATACTACTACTGCAAGGCGTGACTTCTACAAATGATAGAGCGCTGGGAGTTTTGCCTATCATTCAACATAGACATGGCATGTATAAAATAATAACCTAAGCTTAGTTTGTAATTATTTTGGAAGAAAGCTAAGGCAGGCAACATCACCGTATTAATGCTTAGAACGTCCGCATACCTGGGAAACTAGAAGGGACAAAAGGTTTGGACTCATCTACTCTTTTAGTCTCTTCTTGCAGACTACTATGCAAACCGCTAGATGCTGCAACCAGATCTTTCTCAGAAAGAAGAGACCTCAGCTGGTCTTTGTACATTTTTCGAACATCATTGATGTCGTCTTGTAGTGCCTTAATTTCTATGTCTTTTTCTTTGACTTCTCTTGTCAGTTGAGAAACTTTAACTTCCATTGTTTGGAGTGTCTGACTAGCCTCCCTCGTTTGAATAACTTCCTTCTCGAGAATGCTTCTTCTTTCTTCAGATTCATCAAGCTGCTTTCGAAGAGCGTCCCTCTCGACTTTCGTCGCTTTTAGTGTCTGTGTTAGTTGTTCTATGAAGGCAAAGCTTTCGGGAGAACTAGTGACGGTGCTATGTGTCTTGTCTTGATGAAAAATTACCTCGTTATCGCTGAACTCATTAGACTGTAAAGCATCACTTAAAATATGCGCTTGTTCAGTTACATTTCCAAGACTTCGTTCTGGACTTCTGGTGACCTGAGTGTGACCAACTACTTCTTCCTCGGTGGCATGATCGACACTAACAATTTCTTGTATCTTGTTCTCCAGAGATATTCTACTGTCACGCTCTTGTTGTAGCTGAAGTTCTAGAGATTTCGTTACATCATTATAACGTTCCTCACGTTCTTTCATAGTTTCCATTAAGTCAACACGAACTCTTGCCTCGGTATTTTTCAAGCGGTTGTCTAGATTCTGGACTTCTAGCCTCAAGCTCTCTGATTCTGATAAAACTTCATCATATTTCTTCAGTGTCTCATCCAAATGTGATGTTAAATCTTTTACTTTTGTTATATATCCATCTCTATCAGACTCAAGCACCTGTATAGTAACGCGCGATCTACTGATTTCAGCTTCTAAAACTTTCTTTTCCTTCATAATATTTTCATTAGCCAGCATCAGCTCTTCCATATCCGTTCTTAACTTCTTTTCCAGTTCCGCCCATGCTGTGGCGCGAGCTCTACTTTGTCTCTCTGCACTTTCCAGCTGCCTCAAAAGAGGTGCAGAGCTCTGTTGAAGGTCCATACTCAATGCTACGAAAGCAATAGAAAACATTTACTTTAGCCGAACCATAAAAATACACTTAATAATAATAAAAATAACAATGATAACTCACCATCGCATCGACGAACAGCTTCTTGCCACCTTTTTCTTAATTCTGAAACTTCGTGTCGTAAAGAATCTTCTCTGAGGCTAGCTTCTCTCTCACTCAACCTTAACTTGGACTCCAAATCCTGTAGAATTGCATCCTTTTCATTCCTTATAGACGATGTTTCTTTTTCAAGCTCAGCTACTTTATCCTTCAAGGCAAGGTCCATTTCTTTCTGCAGCTGGTTATTACTCAACAAAGTATTTTTAAGTTTAGCTTCGAGTCCTAGAATTATCGATGATTTCTTTTCCTTTTCTTCTCGAACGGCCAGTAAATCTGATTCGAGTTTGTCAGTTAGCGCAAGCTTTTGCTTAGCCAGCGCGAGCTCTGATTTGGTGTCCTTTAATTCCTGTTCTAAATTTGCAACATTGTCTTCAGCTTTTTCTTTTGCTGCCTTTTCTGCTTCAAGTTCATTTTTCAGATCTCTCATATCACCTCGCGCATCACGGACCAATTTCTCCATTTCACTCTGTTTCTTTGCTAACTCTTCACCTTCTTGTCTCAACGCATGTATGATCTTTTCTTGTTCATTCGATGCCGATCCTATACTGCTTGCCCTGTTATTCACATCCGCAAGTTTTGCCTTCATATCATCAACTTTCTCTCGTGCTTTAGAAATTCGTTTTTTTGCTTCCTCTTTGGTTTCTTTTAGTTTTGCTTCAAGAAACGACTTTTCTTTCTCATGCAAATCCATGATCTCAGAGAGCTGTGTTGATTTCGATGCTAGTTGCTCCTCGCGCTGAAGAAGTTGAAGTTTCAGCTCGTTCAGTTGTGACTGGAGTGATTTCTCATCTACCCTCTGAGGATTCATAGACATGGCCTCTTCTTTTGTAACATATATTGATTCTTCACTGTCTGATTCCGAGACGCCTTGCATATTTGTGTCTAAAGCATCCAACCCGGTATCTTCTCTCTCCAACATTTCCAACGTTGGCTCCGTATGACCATGGGGATCTTTCGTGAAGAATCCACCACTGTCCTCATGAGAAAGAGTCTTATCTTCTGAGTCCTGTTGCTGTTCGGTTTCAAGAATCGAATGTTCTCTCTGAGAAGCTATATCTAACTGTGGTGATGGTAGAGAATCAGTTTCTTTTTGATTTTTGATAGATTCTCCCGTTAGAATCATTGTCTCGGGGTCATCTGCGACCCCATTTATACCTTTATTGAGCTGATTGTTCTCATCAGCTATATCTCCATTGTTCTCTGTAGTATCGTTTGAATTACGTGCAGGATAAGCTTCAGCTGCAGATATGTCGACTTCTTTATTTTCTAGTTCTTCACTGTGTTTACGTTCGTCGAGATCATTTTCTGCGCTAACATTGCTCAAGTTTAAAGGACTTGTATGCACCAAATCGATCACTTTTTCAATAGTTCCATCATTCACCTCATGCACATATTCTTCCTTGGTGATGGGGTGGGATGTCATGTCATGAACCACAACTGAATTCACCGACTCTGCATTCTCCGTCGAGGCCTCGACTTCGTTTTTCTGTTGTTGGTCGGCCTCTGTTTCTGTCTTATCGTGCATGTCGACGTCAAAGCTTTCTTCCTGATAAAAACCGTCGTTCTCATTAAAAGGATCGTCATCGTCGTCATCAGAAACAGCAGTTTCAACGATGGGAGAAAATGAATGTGCACTTGAGGCGTTATTTTCTAAGCGCTTACTAGCTTCTCTTTGAAATTCTGGCGGCGCCCCAACGGATTCATTTAGCTGTCCTTCAATATTTTCAGCTGCCGCTGCTGCCTTTTCCGCCAGTATCTTTGTAAAATTACCAATGGTTCCAATGTTATTCCACATGATGCGTTAAATGTCAATCGCTAGAAAAAATCAGAACAAATTCGGATTGCGTTGAAAATGATGATGTGCTGATTGTTGATGAATATTGCTGTGCATTGTTTTTCTCTACTGTGTATTATTTTATCACAGTATGGGTACCACCGTTATGTCGGCAGTACATTATACAACTATTATACAGCGTACATACACGGTTCTGTCGTCGCTAAAGTTACCACATTGGGTGCAGTACTGTAGTACAGTAGTGTACAAGTTGTACCACCACCACACCGATGGAGCGAGGTACTGGTACCTGGATGGTACTGTACTCGTACCAGGTGATGATACTACAGCCCCCGTCCTATCATCTACCTACATGGGTATAACGTGTAGTAGGTGATCGCTTCTACAACCAAACGGTACAGTGTATTGTTGTATGTACAGTATTACTTATGGCACATGATCCCAACGGTCTTTTTTCCTTTGGGGGGCGCTATGGGGGGAGTACACGTTGACAGTACAATCAAATAATACTGTAGTTGTACAAATAATACATACACAATAATACATAGTACCAGGGTACCAGGAGGGGACCGCCCGGGTACCAGGTACAAGTACCCGGTACCAAACCGGGGTATCGCACAGTTTACCTTTTTCATTTTTACCGCCATTTTTGAAACGAATGACACATTTTTGAAAAAACAAAGAACAAAAAGATCGATCGTCGTCCATCGTCTCGTTGCATCAAGAAGTAGGTAACAGACCGCTTGGTATTACTAACCATCGTCTGTCTATGATAAAACAAGGAACCAACTTTCAGTTCCTCTATACGAAGAAGTCATTCAATCGAATAATTGGATTGTCCTATCCGAAGACCAAGAGGTAATACAAGGTGGAAAACTGAATTAGTACGAGTGAGATTCTTTATAATCTTTACAGCTCACGAGGACAGCGAATCATTTTGTAGCAATTTCAAATATTACTTGTCATTAATTAAGTATGGTCGATATCATAGAAATTGAAAATGATTCTCTCCGCTCCAATGATAATTCGTGCTCGGTTATTTCACCTTTTGAACAAAGAAAGATTGTTGACAATTGCATACATTCCTCGTTGAATAGCGATTGTAAGGGTTACGGAAAAATCGACGCCTTCCATCACAAAAGCAGAAATATTTCAAATGACCGTGATCCTCAAGATATTACTCATATCACCGACGGCGATGCAATCGTATCGAAGTATGGGACAGAAAATGTTGGATTTGAAGAAGGGATATCCTTTTCTTATGCCTCATCGGTTTTCTTCTCGAGCATGGCCCAGGCCGATGCTACTAATGCTAGGGACAAAACAGCTTCTTCTTCTTCTTCTTCCTCATTAATCTGCAAGAATCAAGGAAACGCTCACCAGATTCATCAACCTGTCGCTCATTGTCGAAAGCCAGGAGCTCCGAAACAGTCAATCGTGAACCCTTACCTCAAAGAAACGCCAAAGAATAATTCAAATTCGATGAAATGTAAGCGCTCTTTATCTTCCAATTCTGACCTTAAGTTCGGCCTATCGTGGCAGAGAACAGGAGAAAACAGAAACACTCAAATAGTGAATCCAAAGAGTAGTAGTTCGATTCCCATTTCAAAGTCACCATCTCTGTCATCTTCTTTGATGGGAGGTGTGGACGTCGATTTTGGTGATGGATCGTGCAATCGTGAGCAGCAAAAGAGTACCTACGAACAGCACTTGTCAACGCACAAACAGTATGAAAAAAATGTGGCTTGGGATCTATTGCATCACCATGGTTTTGAAGATCAGGACATGCAAAGTTCACAAAGGCAGCTAGAAATGAAGGGTGTCCCTTTTACTGCTCCTGCACTCTACCCTATCCAACGTCACCAGGCAAAGGCATTGCCAGTCCTTAAGGAACTCAATATGAAGACACGTCCAAAGACATCCAGAAAAACAATGCGCATTCGTCAACTTTTCTCCCCACCTGTTTCTAACTTTTGGAGTGAAAAGTATGAGTCTTTTAACCATATGCAGTCAGAAGTCGCAGGTGTACTAGTGTACAGCGATGAAAATGTGGTCGTTGGCGCCCCTACCGGTGCAGGAAAGACTGCCGTATTTGAGATGGCAATTGGACGACTTCTCACAGATGTATTGAAACAAGAAAAATGCATAGACAATATGAACTATAAGATTGTCTATATTTCACCAAGCAAGGCACTGTGTGATGAAAGATTGAATGACTGGTCTCAATGTTTGCAACGGGTGCATTCAAATCTAAAATGCGTCGTTGCGACTGGAGACAGACTTGGATCTTCTAGCATTTGTACCTTACAAGAATTATCTGAGTCCACTTTAATCCTCACTACTCCAGAGAAATGGGATTCTATTACTCGAAATTGGACAGATAATACAAATTTTCTTGCTTCAGTGAAATTGCTTTTGATAGACGAAGTTCATTTATTGGGTGATGAGAACCGTGGAGGCTGCCTTGAATCTGTCATTTGTAGAATGAAAACTATACAGCAAGCGATTTTTGCTGGACTTGCATGTTCTACACAGAGGTGAGTTTGATTTCGGGCTTTTGTCTGTGATACGCAAACATGTTCAATTGCATTGCATCAGGCTGTTTCTCATTTGCGCCCGCCACTTGCTTAGTAACTCTTCCACCACTGCGGATATACCCCCCCGCCGAGGAAGAAGTGTAACATCAAAACCGTTGAGGATTGTTTCTTTATCGGCAACTTTACCCAACATCAAAGATATTGCGTCTTTTATTGGCGCAGGTATATCGTTCAGTTTTGATTCTTCATTTCGCCCGGTCCCCTTGACGACCCATGTGATTGGACTATATTACAGTGGTAAAAATCTCTTCATGTTTGACAAAAATATGGGAAAGGAAATTCCAGGGTTACTTCGCCGTTTTTCCAACGGAAAACCTGCTATCGTATTCTGTCACACAAAGAAACAGACAGAGACTCTTGCTCAAGAACTTATATCAACTTATGGGTCTTCCAATCATGATGCAATCATATACTCAAAGCAAACAAATTTATGCCTGTTGCGAAAATGTTTAGAAAAGGGAATAGCCTATCACCATTCGGGGATGGAGTCTGAATGCAGACAGTTAGTTGAAAGGGCGTTTGTAAGTGGAACGGTGAAATGTTTGTGTGCGACTTCGACCCTCGCAATGGGAGTGAATTTACCTGCGCATCTAGTTATCATCAAAGGTACAAAAGTATGGAGAGGAGCAAAAGACGGGTATCAAGATATTGATAGCGGAACTCTCCTACAAATGATGGGTAGAGCGGGACGAGCTGGATTCGATGAAACTGGGACCGCGATAATATTGACTGACAAAAAATCCAAAACGTATTACGAACGTATCACGTTAGGTCTTGATGTTGTAGAAAGTAACCTCTTAAACAATCTCACTGAATCCTTGAATACAGAAATTTCTCAGCGTGTGATCAGTGACATTGAAAGTGGTATCAAATGGTTAATGGATACGTTTCTTTTTGTTCGGGCCCAGAGAAATCCCCAGAGATACGGTGTAACTAGGAAGAGTACTACTGAGGTTCTAGACATGAAAGAATACTTGTCGAAGATATGCAACGAATCAGTCCACGATTTGCATCAGAATGGTATCATAGCCATGTCTGGACAAGGGATTATTGAACCTCGAATAGCATGCCAGATTATGAGTAGGCACTTAGTTCCGTTTTCTGCTATGAAACTTATCATTAGATTACCCTACAATTCCAGCGAGATTCAAATCTTGCACATGTTATCAAAGCTTGAAGGTTTACATTTTCCTGTTAGGAGAGCGGAAAAGGTGAGAACGCGTTTGATTTTTCATTGCTAAGTTTATGACAAGATACCGCATTGATTCGAACTGTCATCTTGTCTTTTAAAGTCGAAATTAAATGCAGCACACAAAGCAGTCAAATACAAATTAGACAGTTCGAGCAAATTCCGTATTAAAACTAGTGAGCAAAAGGCATTTGTTCTCCTGCAGTGCGCAATCGGACAGCATTACTTAGATGACTACACGTTGAGGCAAGAAATGTCACTTACTGTGGAATTTGCATCTAGGATGTTGTTAGCGGCAGAAGATTACTATAAAGAAGAGAGCAAACACGGTCAGGTTATTTTTAAGTGTATGGTCATGAGAAGATGTTTAGCTACTAGTTTGTGGAGTTCAAATGACGGTGTCCTCAACCAAATTGTTGGTGTTGGCCATATGACCACTGCTAAGTTGTTAGCTAATGGAATAAAGACATTCGATGATGTAATATCCGTATCTGGAAGTGACATCGAAGAAGCATGTGGTAGAGACCCTCCATTCGGACAAGAGTTACGAGTGGCTGCATCAAAGCTACTTGCGAGACGCCTGCAGGTAAAAACTAATTTGAAACCGCAAGATAAGATGCAGAGATCTGTCTTGACCTGTGATATTTCTTTTCGTGACGACACCCCAATCACAGATACTGCTTCAGCAGATTTTGTTAAATATTCTCTGGTTGTGTACGCAGATTGTCCAGGAGGGTTAATAACATTCGAACCTGATATTGTTCGCCCAGGTATTTATCGGATGGATTGCCCATCTGATTGCTGTCGTCTCCGCGTCAGACTTATCAGTAATATCGTCGGGCTCGATACTTTCACGGATATCGGTGGAGAGGAGGACAACGACAAATGTTCGCAAGTTTCTCTTACTCCTCCAATCAAACGAAGGACTAGGCAAAGTGGTAACCGAAATGAAACTCAAGCCTTCACTTTTTCCTGCGAAGGGGGTGCGGGAAAACCTCTTACTTTGTCAGACTTTCAAGATACAAGAGAAGAAATAAAAGCTAAGTTGTTCCACAATATCGTTACTCCTTCTTCGTCGTCTATGAACGCGCCTGGTCTCGCTACAAATCAAGCAATAGACACTGCTGCAAAAACTAAAAACTCGGTATTCCGTGGTAATCGGTACAAAATGGTCAATAGCAGAAAGTTTGATACAAGTCGTGGAATGAAAAATGTTTGGCAGCGACAACGAAGAGAACTTCAAAAAACTCAACAGCGGGCATTTTCTAGTCAAAAAGATAACCCTTTCTCCTCTTTTCAATACGATCCGAATGATTGCGAAAAACAACTGGTAGAACATTCAAGGGTTTTGCATGATGACGACAAAGACAAGAATCTTCTGCAAAGTAGTGAAAATCAAGCTGTTCAGAGAAAGCGTTCTTTTCAAGTATCTCAACATCGAGTTTCTAAAGGCTGGTGCGTCTCAGGGCAATCATACAGCAAGCGATGTAAATCACTATCATCAGGTCCCTCTATGAGACTCCAAGATCTGTTGCACCTAAAAGCCCAAGAACAGGAGGCTTATACAAAAGAACTCATCGATAACAGTGTCACTGCACAAACTCATGTTGCTGATCTTCCCAATATTGATAATCATCCGCATTCAAAACTGGGCCAAAAAAATGCCAATCCATCTTGTTACCAGTCTTCATTATGGCCCATGCAAAATCCACAATTTTTACACGAGTGTGAGACAAACAATGGCCCTATATTAGGGCTCCAGGTAACACCTCTAGAAATGGAAAAAGAGCAAGCACTAGATTGTTTCGGCAGACAACATCATTCGCAACGTATGCGTTCGAATGATGATGCAATAGCTTATAATCCTTATAATGCTTTTTCACCGAATATAATGTTCGACGATGTCTTGACGAAAGGCGATTTAGAGGACAGTGAACTTATGCCAGAGTCGGAGCGCGAATCGATTCGCGACTGCTATGGATTGTTCCAAGAAGATATCTCCCCACAAGGGATGGTGATTACTGTTAAATCAGGTGCCGTAGAAAAGCCAAAATGCTTGACGTCGTTTCCGAATGAATTTGATGACGCTTTCGTCCTCTAGAACTCTCTCATTCTGGATTAGAATTGAATCATGAGTGGGCAAATGACTCTGGAATAAAGAACCTCTCATGACAAATCGGTTTTAGACGCAAAGATTTCTAAAATATTAAGACATTGACTCGATTTGGTTCATTTCCGTCCGTCAATTTTACCAGTCGCTTAAGTCAATTTGCTTTAATATGTAAGTAAGCATTAGCAAATGTCCTCAACACAGAATTCCTCCCTAACCCCCCACCAACGTTGCTTCATTGCACCAAGGAGGCTGATTATTCTTTACCTTACAGTATGTCTTATTAGTAGTATCGCGGAGATAAGTCTTGGCAGTTACAGTGATAGAGAAGTAATGGTCAAGGGTATTTTTGATGTGCTTTCTTCCTGCATTGGAGTTGTAATACCTTTTGAATCATGTTTAACGACGAATTTTCTTCAAAATTTATTGGCGACACAAAGAATCTCCTTTGACTTTGACCATTGTACCTTTCCTACTTTTGCCGACGGTGAAATGAAAATGATTTTAAGTGATGCCATAAAGTCTTGTAATCATAAGAATAATGACATCGTGACGACGGGGGTGGATTTCATCACCACTAATTTAGAAGTGATTTTCAGGAATGATATTTGCTTGAAAGCTGCATGCAAGGAAGTGAAGGGCTTCAGCAAAAAAATAGAAAGCGCTATGAAGGAAGAATATATGGCAGTTAAGAACAAATTTCTCGAAGTTACGTCTGATTGCAGTGGTGAAAAATTTTCTATAAATGATTGCGCAGTATCATCAGCGCTTGATCTCCTATTCCAAGGCACAACTTTCTTCAATACTGATATGATTGAAACCCAAGAAGGCAATGAAACCAGATTTTTAAAGAAAAACCCGTCTTCAAATGGACATAAAAGAAAGAGTCTGGAGGAGTACAAAAAAAGTGGTTCAATCAATCATAGAGAGCTTTGTAGTATCTTTCCCTTGGAAAAAAAAGCAATTTTAAAAATTGTTCAAGGTGCAGAGTTGGTCTGTAAACACCAGAATGACAAGGACATTACTGGGATTGCAGATATAAGGTCCACGATCAAAGCTATGTTCCAAAATAATTCTTGTTTATCAACCTTTTGCACAGGAGGATTGGAGTTTGACTTCGCTGCCGATCGCCTTCACAAGTCGGATGTCACGAACAGGTTCAACAAGAACGGCACCTTTGTCAATACTACGTCAACAAAGGTTATCGTGGCAGCTGAATATTTCTTCGAATGTGCATCCATCGAAACAACTTCAGGTTCCTGCATCACTACTTCATTTCTCGATGAACTGAAGAACTTCATTGAGCTAAATACTACTACTAGCAGTATTATAGGAACCCACGACACAACAGCCGTTGTCAAGACGAACAACCGTCGAAAATTGCAGACTAGCACTAAAACTCCGACTGCGAATCCTAGCACAGCACCTTCCCCCCAACCTACATTTGTGTGCCCCATGACGAAACCTAAGTTTTTTCAGAAACATGAGCTTATTCAAAGAGCTCGTCAACCTTGCAGCAACAACGAGGAATCATTTCACGAGCTGATCAAAGCTCATCACGACATACAGAAAATATTACATGCTGATTATTGCTGGGACCAAATCTGTTCTGAAGATTCTTTTTCAACAATTGTAGATCAATACTTAGTAGAAAATAACATCAATGCATCTGCCGCTGATACGAAAGACATCAGCATTAATTTTATGATTCAATGTGCCACTATAGAAATCGACAATAGCTCTTGCGTTCGATCATCACTTCTTGATGAGGTTAAATACTATGAGGAATCAAATAGAAGACTCACCAGGAATAGACGTCTTCGAAGCACAAAGATGCCAGGAGAATTACATTATTTGACACATGCGCCTAGACAATCTTTTGAGCCATCTAAACCCTCCAGAGCATCAACAAAAGCCCCAACTCCAAGTTCTGTTGTATCTTATCCAACTAAATCTCCATATACCTCAAATGTGCCATCGAAAAGTCATGAGGAGTGTATGATTACCAAGCCTGACGATAAGACAGTGATGCTTCTTCTAAACAACGCAATTGATAGATGCAACTCAGACGGGAAAATATCAAGTGATCAGCTACTCGAAGCGGAAGAGTTGCTGACTAAATTAACGCAAGCGGACAATTGTTGGAAGCGCATATGTTCAGATGACGACACTTTCCTTGGTCTTAGTACTCTAGATCAATGCTTGGGTTTAAGTACAATTGCTCTATACAATAAATTTCCCACTAATAACAATTCAATGAACTTGGAGTTTGATAAAGTCACTTGCATGAGGAAAAAAATTCTGGCAGATTTAACAACAAAAAACCTGTGTTTGTCATCCTTTCAAACAGAAATAAAATCAGCCTGTTTCACAAAACTCGGTCCTGCTGCATATGAGTTTTGTAATGAAAGACAGATATCTGGGACTATTGAAGATCGGGATGAGTTGATAAGCGATCTGTGCTTTGAATTTGAAAAAATAAATAGTGAAAAGGGACAACAATGTTTGAAGCCATATTGCAAGAAAAAATCATTGGTGTGGCCATCTATCGCCCCGAATTCGCCTATGACGTCTAACGAGGACGTTCTTGTGGTTACACCCTCCCAACCTCCAAGCATCAATTCTAAAAAGTTAAATGTTGGTTTACTTGAAATTCTATTTGAAGCCTCTGTTTCGTTGAGTTCTATTTCATTCGACGTGGAAACTCAGAATATTTTGGAGTTCAACTCTATGCTCAATATACTCAGAGATGCCATTATGGAGTTGCTACCAAGTGAGTCCAAAACTTTTCGAGTTTTAAGCTTCGGGGGTGTACCAGTACCTACGGAGATTTTGTTCCGCCGCAGATTAGAAGACGTTGTGGTTGTTGAATTTCAGTTTATCATTTTGTCCGAGTGCGAAAAGGTTCAGTGTGAGAGTTCACACTATTCTTCTGGAATTATCATACAAAACACCAGGAAAAAATTGGAGTCAGCAGTATCTAGTGGTGAGCTCGCCGCATCTATAAGGGTGAAATCGATAGAAACTAGTCTAAAAATTTTCGAGGATGTTGAAGTGAAATCAATCTCAATAAAAAATACAGCCACCAAAATTGATATGAGCGCAACAGACAAGTATGAGTACACTTCTGCAGCCTCAAAGATGTTTGTACCGCTCTTTACTCTGTATGGTGTTTATGCTGTAATTATGTATAACGTAAGCTGCAAACTTTATTAAATCATTCATAGAAATTGTCCAGGTCAGCGTCCTCAGCATCCTCTCCATCCTCGATTTGCACAAAAGATAAGAAATGTTGGGGTCGGTGGCATTCTGCATAGAAACTCTCTGGCGTGTCAACCTTTAATCCATACTCCATAGATGTGTTATGCTTTACACCTTGAAAATTGTAATTCCAGCCCAAGCCACCATCTGGCACAAGAAAAAAACCTTGGAATCTATCGCTTAATAACATTTGAACCTTTTCATAGCAGTTTGAATTATAGCCTTGCGTGTTAGCAAAACCTCCAGCCACATTCATATTCTTCTTGCCCCAATCAAATCCAACGTCAGTCACTTTGTAAGCGGTGAGTGAACACGACCCTTGTGTGAAAGATGACGTAATTATAATTTCTTTTTGACCTCCCCAGTCTTTTGACGATTCAACGATTTTTGTGTGCAGAAGTACGTCCGGAGCTGGGAGCACTTGTTTACTATTTTGAATAACCTCATTTGGTTGCGTATGGATCCACCCAAGAGGCTCCAAATCATAAAGCATCTCATGGTCGGGCATTTGTTTAGGAAGAGTGACGCACTGGTGGTTTCCAACTTGAGGTACCATAACAATACAACGTATCTCGCGGACCTGATCGTTATCTTCCGGGGTAACTCCATAAAGATAACCAGCAATCTGCGTCCTAAGGTCAGATATAGTTATAAACTTGCTCAAAATATTTTTTGGGAGAACATACGTCAAACCATCTTCAGATATATCTTCTGACGAAACGTAGATGTGTTTTGTACGTAAATGCAAGTTCGTTGCACTTATGGCACGTACTCTCCAATCAGTTTTACTCTTAAACGTAGCGGACTCGTACTGTGTCGTTGTTGTAACAACTATTTGATCACCATGAACATTAGTTGTTTTGGTTGTCGTTGCTGTCAATTGGGACTGTTCTCTTGCTTGAGCTTCGATTTCTGCGACTTGTTCCCGCTGAAGAGACGGAGGAGCGATTTCCATTCCGAGAATAATATCACGTATCTCGCTCTGAGTCAAACTGGAAACATTAACATTATTTTTCTTTCCGTAATCTGCTAGGATTAAATCTTTCAAAGCTACTTCAACCTTTATCCACTGCTCATCCGTTAGCGAAGGCCATATATGATGTGGCTCTGTGACTACGCTCTTGTCCGGGCGTAAAATCATTTTGACCTTGTCTACATCAACATGTAGACCTCGCAAGATGAGAATCAACCTTGAAAATGCTGTATAAGAGGAAATAGTTTTGAGCCAGTCATCGTAAATGTTGAATAAAACCATCTGAGGTTCTGTTGCTCGTAAAATTAGATCACCAAACTTTTCAACTTTCAGTGCAGCTTGGAAAGGTAACTGTAACTCTGAACCTTTAAGAACTATATTGGGGAAGTCAAGACTATTCAAGATTTGATTAATATTGAACAATTGGTGATTTATGAAAACTCTTTAAATACATATGCGTCATAACAACTTCACTTACCAATGAACTTCTAAGGGGTCCAGCATTCCTTTTCTTGTAACGATTATCTGCTTCGGTTGCTCCTCTATTGGCAGTGATCTGATGAGTGCAGCAACTTCTTCAGCAGTTTTCCACTTCGCGAGCTGCGAAAGCCGTTTTTGACCAGCCCATACGCTCGTGTGGATGATCTTGAGGAATAATTGACCAGTTCGTGGGTTAAATATGAATATTGCTCCGTTGATAGGCTTTGTGGTTAGGTTACCCTCGAAAGTCTTGTGGATAGTAACTCGATAAACGTTCGTATCATCTACAAACCAGATGACCTGATTGCTGAACAGTTCTCCATAATTTTGCGAACTTAGATATGGCTCCGTTGGTTCACTGGAGTATAACTGTAGACCTTTTCTGATGCGCTCACGCAGGACATATAATGCAGGATTAGCTTTGATAATCTTTGCCATAGCCTGTTGCAGCAACGGTTTGCCCCCAGGAATGTAGTTTCCGTATCCGCTGTATAGAGAGTACGCAAGATCGATCGCAAGGAGGCATCCGGTGGGAGATGGGTAAATACTCATATTATCTGTTGTATAGTCCAAAAACTTTGCCCTCGCATATCGTTCAATATCATGAGAATCAAAATCTCCCCACCGAAGTTGAATATCAAGCCAATACTTATTTGTTGTATTTCCTTCGTAATCGTCTTTGGTATCATGAAGAAGACTAGGCTTTGATACAGGCCACTTGTATGCTGCAAACAGAACAAGATCAGCGCAACTACTGTTCATCTTGTAAGATTTACGTGGGTGGATGGTTTCCTTCTGAACGCTTTCAATCTCCAGTGCGTCTAGTTCTTGATCAAATACTTGCACGATGTCCATAGTTATACTCTCGTGTATTTTCTGCCACAAATGAGCTCTAAATATTTGAATCAAAGAAATTTTTAGAGTAGGAATTTTTCCATGCATAAAAATTCCGGTCAGATCAAGCTGGACCTGGAATCCAACGTAAACATTAGCTCGATTGATGGTCGGGGACCACCAAAGAGTGAAGCGCCGATTGGGAATTTGTGTCAAACCGGTTCGTTGCGCGTTAGTGAGCTTTTTACTGAATTTATGAAAACGAAATACAGATTTGGCGTCAGATAAATAGAGAAAAGAAATCAATGTAGGACGATCATGACTTACAATTTCATACTTTCTTCGAAACCTGACGCTTTCTCCCAGAATAAACCTTCCCATGTCGGAAAGTATGTGCCTTTGAATAACGTGTGCTCCAATATACCTTCGACTCCTCCTAAAGCTTGAATCATGTCAGTCCTGTAGGCATTGAGATTCCAAAGTTTACCATCATGACGTTGATGAGTCCACCAAAAAGGATTAACACGAGGTACTTGGTACTGCTTAAACTCAGTTCTGATTCTCCAACCTCTATCGTATGCCAGTGTGTGCCTATCCTTACTGAACAATGTATTGATACGGGGGATCCCTCTATCCCATGAATCTTCCAAGTCCTCTAGCGTAAGTCGACGATTTTGGGCGTTCGCTTCTTGTCGCTTCAAAGCATACTCCGCCCAAACTCTTTGAGAGTCAACAAACTCACTTTCCCAAGGTTGTAGATACCTGAACAAGTTGGGAATGAGCTGATCAGCATCATGACTTAAACCCGCACGGAAATGAGTTACTCCCATCTCTGTTTGTTTACTGTACCTCAAGTCGCTTTGGGGGATGAGTACATGCCCCATCGACAACATGCCGAGCCCTCCTAATTCTTTTGGACAATAAAAAACTACAGGAGGAAATCGACTAGGCATTTTACTGTTCAGCCCAATTTTGATACGAGTTTGAATCTTATTTTCGTTTTTCACTAGAAGGTCGAGTAGTTCCTGGGTGTTCAAAACGGCTTCGCGGTAATAAGTCATTAATCCAATTAAGGCGGTGTTCCATTTGTTCGCAATTTTTGTAAAGGTAGTCGCACCGCTGCTCATCAGGATCTGACGAATTCTATTATCAAAAGCTTGTACAGCCTCCTTCTCAACTCTCAGATGCGCTTGAGCGGTCATTTCTTTCGTCGTTTCATTTTGAAGATTCCACACTCCATCTTTGTAAATGGTAGAAGCATAATCAGATTCGAATCCCACATTTTTGCCAGCACAAAGAGGTCGGATGCGGATCTCGAAACCCATCATGTCAAATAGAAGATTAGGGTTATCCATGCTGTATACGCTGACAAATGAATTTTCCCACTCCAACGTTGTGATACTTCTAGGAAGGCGATTCTTTATGTCCCAAAAAATACCTCGTCCAAGATTTACATCTCGTTTTAGAAGTCTCATACGGCAATCCCGCGGCCAACAATCCTTGTTTCTATAACCAACAGCGTTCTCATTGTTTGGATCAGGGTGCTCAATAAGGTAACGTTGGATCAAATCCTTGCTCTCAATGGCATCAAAACGGAACAAAATATAAATTTTATCCAAATATCTGGTATAAAGGCGAATTGGATGGGATGTTTCTGTCTCAATGTCGGTAAAGTTGAGATATTCATTCGGTCGATGAGGAGGTCCAGCAAGGTCACTAGCTCGGTTCAGCCCAAGAGTCAGTAAATCGAGAACAAGACCGTAAAATTGAACAATAAAAGAAGCGAACTGCAATCCTCGAATCAAACCATAGGAATTTGTGTGCATCATGTCTTTATAACTGATTGAAACATTGTTCTTTGCAGTCATATAGTCCGCAATATTATGATCAACTATTAGCCTGAGCAGGCGATTCAGCAGAGTTAAATCAATTTTTTCATACATCTTTTCAAATTGAGTCTGCAGTATCACAACACTTTGGCCTTCATCTGCATCCCAAACATTCTCAAGATTATTAATACCTTGGCACCATTTATATACTAACAACGGTGGAGGTTCAGAGTCTGCAGGTTTGATCCAATTAGGAAATAAATGTCGCTTGTCAGCCTCATACCAGAGATACTGGTCTAAATAGGCGTCGGTGATTTTTTCAAGAGGTTCAATGTTGTAAACTGGAGTCAAATGAGAGTACATGTCCATAAATTCGATACTCACTTCCTTGAAAGCTCTTTGAGTAAGGAGATGTCTTTTGATGCGACTAAGGGTCTCGTGCGGGTTATCATAAGCTTGCTCAATGAGTCCAAGCTCTTCTCTAGCTGCACTATTGAGGCGAACTTGTAATCCATAACCTTCCTTCAGACGCTCTAATGCTAGAATCAAAAGTTTTGTGTCGTGCTTGTATGACAATGGAGGAAATGGGATAGGCGTGAACTTCCTGCTTTCCAACCAATGCACAGTAGTAGTATAAATAGCTACAGCCTCTTCCGCTGAAACATAAGGTCCATCTTTCAAGTAGTTATGCTGACGTTCTTGTTCGGCTTTGAGCCATAACCTAGTCAGTCTGCCAAGGTTTTTCTAGACAAATACATCGGTTAGGAAAACAGGTATTCAAATTCAGAAATGATGGAATACCGAGAAACGTACCTTCACAACAGTTTTATCAACGGTGCCTCCTCTTTTAATTCTTTCCCGATTGTAATGCGCTATATTTGTCCACCAGTCTGCTTTCGCCTTCACATAGCGTAGAATCATATTCTCAACAGGAGCAGGCATACCGGGAACTTTCCAAGGAATATTCGCTTTCCAACATCTGAAGGCCTCCGATAGATGACTTAAAATAACTCTCGACTTATTCTGCTTGATACCCTCAGGCATCATGTCCAAAATATCATGCATGACGCTTGCACGAAGCTCCAGATCAAAATGACTTTCTACTCTTTGCTTAGTGACATTCTTGGCGTCCGATTTGGAATGACGGCCTTCAAATTGGCGCGCGAGTAGATTGCCAAGCCAACGCTCAAGAAGGGGGACAATCCCTCGTAGAAAGAACAACCATACTCTCCAACTTGGAGCCCAAAACCCTACTCCAGGACCTTTTCCTACAGGCCCTGTATTAAACCTATAGTATATCAAATGCTTTAAATCCTTGCACGTGCGGATTTGGCGCATAAGACGGTATTTGTACCGGTACATTCCAGTTAGTTGACCAACATGATTGAATGCATACTGAAGTCCATCAGCTAGTTGATATGCATCGATGTTCCCTAGACGGTACTGAACGTGTGAATCAACCACTAGTTTTGTCAATCGTAAAATTTCGCGAGTCAAGTGGAATGCGTTTCCAAACCTACTTTTCTTGCGCTCTTTTGTGGTCAAAGTTTTAGTTGGCTTGAGATTGAAATTGTAATCAAGGTGAAGATAGTTCAATCGCTTTCTATTAATCAATAGAGACAGCATATTATGTCCCTGTCGGCACACTTGCAGACCGACTTCTACCCAATCAAGTTCCGTACACTGGAAAAACTTTGTAGCCTTCAAAGACTTGAAGAGATACTTTTTCGTTTTGCTCGCAACCGGACGAGAGTGTAATTGAGTCAGAACCCAGGCCTTCAGCAGCTTTTGATACGACACTCTAACCTTTGTTGGATAATTGAGATCCCGGGAAACACGTTCTCGATACCAATGACCAATAAGGGGAACATCAATCACACGCCTAGTCCTACCGGAGCGTAAGTTAAATGGCTGCGGTGCATGATAAAGAGCAATCCCAGCAGCTGTATTAGGAGTAGATAGCGGAGCTTCTAAGAGTATTGGACTCAAATAAGGAGAGGCAATGATTTCGTCGTCCTCAATCCATTGACAGTTCTCTTTGACATTTCGTTCGTCCTCAAAATGAAAACTCCAGACATTTTCTTCGAAATGAGCAACAGCTCCATCGTCATCAGCCAATTCTCCTACCAATGGCAAGCATGCATCATTATCAAATTCGTCATAACTTTCATCAACTTCCATGGAACGACTATCTTCTCTCAAAATTGGATGAAGAACATCGCTGAACCGTTCAAAGCATCCCAAATCTACCCCTTCAATATCTTCCTCATCATCACCAACATAACAAGACATAGTGTGGTAATAACCGCAACCACCAGTCTTGACCTTCCGCGGTCTCGAGTTATAAACATGAGGAAAGGCAATCCTATACTCGGTACGAATAGGTAAGCGAACGATAATTTTATGAACATCGTTGAACTCGTTCCAATCCTCTTCTTCTTTATCCAAAACATCTCTGTAAAGAGGTTCAAACTTTGGACCACCGGGGATAGCAACATTTAATGCCTTCGCAGTAAGGAAATGATCGATATTAAACAAATGCCAATAGTTTTTGTCCTTCTGCGTTGAAACAAGCGGAGCAGCTAGACGGTACAAGTTATCCATAATGGGTGTTCCTAACCTCCATTTTTTGTAGGATGGACCGTTCACCCAAACCAAATCCTCACAAATAGTACCCTCTACATGTTCTTTCTCACTTAAAGGCATATGACTTCCTGAATCATACAACCAGTCTTTCACATATGCATCATCTTGATCATCCAGATCCATCCTTATCCCCTCCAAGTTTCCAACATCAATATCGAGCAAGTGGTCAGCATAATCCAAGGGTGGCTCTTCATCGTCAAACGGAGGAAATCTCATTCTTTTGAAATGTCTTCTATCTCTTTTTTCTCTTCTCATCATTGTCCATGCTGCTCCCCATTGAGCAATATAAACTGGTTCAATCACTTTCGGGACTTGATTCACAAAAGAAATGGCCCCAGTTATGTGATAAAGAACGGGAACTATCCGATCCGTCTCCCAAGGCATGGGCATATTTTCTAATAATTTGAATACAGAATGCGGAGCATACTTGAGCGCTCCTAGATAAATTCTCTTATCTTGCTGGTATCGCTTCGCCGTCATATCTCCATGATCCTGGAGAATCTTTCGGATGTGTTCGGGCGGAAGCGAATCTTTCTGAACTTGCGTCTGCCCCCCCGCAGATGTAAAACGCTTGCGATGAGAATAACGCTTGGACTGAAGTTTCGCCCAACGCCTCGCTTTTTCTTCGAGGGAAGGTTCGACTTTGGGAGTCGTACCAGTGGGTCCAGGAGGAGGACCCATTCCTGGGGGCGGTCCCATTCCGGGCGGAGCAGACATTCCGGGGGGCGGTCCCATTCCGGGTGGAGCAGACATTCCGGGGGGCGGTCCCATTCCGGGCGGTGGTCCCATCCCAGGTGGATAGTTCATTGTTGTCTCTTGATATGCTCTTATGCGTAAAGTTTAAAGTGGCAATGTTTATGGTCTGTCGTTTGTTTATGTGTTTGTTTGAATAGAGACAAGTAACTTGACGATTTTAGAGTTTAACTTTTATAACCTTTGGCTCGTTGCTTATTTTGGGTTGTGCTTAATGCTGTGGTTGTGGTGATTGGTGTCACAGAGAGAGTGTGAGAGTTGTTAGGGGGGAAGGAGAGAAACTGTACTGCACACTACGTACAAACTGCACCTGTGGTACTATCTGATGTTTTACGGCTACAATCAATAGTAGGTACTGTAGGTACTACTGGGTACCCGAGATAGAAGGTAGTACTGTAGTACAGCACAGCAGCCGCAAGCAGCACTTCAACATACACCAAACACCAACAACAGTAAACGTAGTAGTATTTGTGAAATATGAAAATATAAAATATCTTCCTTGGGATGAACGATGGACTACTTTACTTCTGATGACAATCCATTGCCAACTCATATCTCATCATAATATCGCAGTGAAGGACTGTAAAAATATAGTAATTAGTTTTTCATGCTTGGACCAGGCAAGTAAGAAAGACAGGTTGCAACTATTCGTAAATACGTAAATCTGTAATTGAACTCAATCGTCTAATTTCCTCCTTCAAAAGGCAAAATCACACCTGTGTGTCTCGTAACCGTTCTCTCGAGAAAACCAAACCATTCAAAAATATATTGTATCATTCATGAGAAACATGTTAATTAGCAGCTGACAGGGCCTCGTAAGTTTTCTGTAGCATATCGAGACATGCCTTATTTTCCTCCTCTGTACCTATTGTGATCCTCAAACATTCTTCACAATGCAATTCGCTACCACGATAGCGAACAACGATTCCATCATCCGCCATTTTTTTGTAAATTTCCTTGCTCCACTGTTTCAACCTGACTAGCAAGAAATTACTATCACTTGGATAAACCTTCACCACAAAATCCATCTTTCCAAGCTCCCCAGCAACAAAGTCCCTCTGCTCAAGCAATGTCTTTACATTCTTTTCCAGAACTTTAACATTCGCCATGGCATTTAATGCCACTTCAGAAGTCAACTTATTCAAATTGTAAGGAGCTTTCACATTATTCATGAGCTGAATTACATCATGATATCCAATAGCAAATCCACATCGGATACCAGCAAGTCCAAAGGCCTTGGAAAGAGTCTGAAGGACGACGATATTGGGAAACGATTCAATGAGTTTGACAGCCGATTCTTCACCACTGAAATCCACATAGGCTTCATCGACAACAATGATTCCTTTGTAAGTGGAGGTTGCTAATTTTTCAATATCAGAGAGAGGAATAGCCTTGCAGGTTGGGTTGCCAGGACTGCATACAAACATTAGTTTTGTTCTGTCAGTGACTGCTGCAATCATCTGTCAATAGATGATTATGGTAAAACATCACATTCACAATGTCAGTAATGTCGATTTTGTGATTGTCAAGAAGAATAAGAAGTAAACCACCTGTCTTTTTGAAAATATTGTGAACATGAAAAATAATGATTGCATCTTCGTACCTCTGGAATTCTCAAGTCAAAATCTGGAGTCAGTGGAACTTGTACGATTTCCACATCGTTGATGTTTGCCGACACCTTGTACATGCCGTAGGTAGGAGGAGTGATCATTATGTTGTCCTCGCCCGGCTTGCAAAATATCCTCATGAGCAAATCAATCGCTTCATCACTTCCAACACCCACAAAAATATTCTCCGGTTTCAAATTTGCCCCACGGTATTTTGCATAAGCTTCCTTGAGAGGGATTTGGTAAGGGCAGGGGTAACGTTCCAGAACTAGGTGGTTATCATCTGGAAGAGAGCTGGTGGGAAGAGAAGTAGGCCCAATGGCATTTTCATTGGCATCGAGAAGGATTCCAGTGGAATAATCATCGCGTGCACAACGGTAAGGTTGTAAGGCAAGGATGTTGGGCCTGGCGAGTGTTGCAGCGATGCCGCTTTTTATTTTTTTGGTTGGTGATTCGTCAGTTTTGCACATGATTTTTGAGTCAGGGATGAATTGAACGTAGAATTGGTCAAATTATTCTCTATTGGAAATGTTTATGTAAGTCATCAATGTTTCGAAAATTTCATTCATACAATCTGGTAATAATTATAAGAAGCAAGAAATAGTTTGATGCATGTCTCTGATTTTCTGTGGTTGGCTTTTTTCTGAGAAATTACGAGTGATGCGGTCGGTTGGTACTCGGGTACGGGTACGGGTACTGCAATAACAACTTGGTAGAAGTGGTGTCTACCACTGCTGACGTTTCAAATCAACAACTTTACAGTAGTACCCCCCGAACGAATAGATGGGTAGTACATACCAGTTATGGTAGTACTACACACCCTACCAGGAACTGCACATCTATCACAAGTCGAGTTGTTTGTTGGGCCAAAGGCCGTACGTAGGTTGGATACTCTACCCTACAGGTCGTTCTATCTACTACTACCCTGGGACAGTACTACCTACCCGTTGTTGCGGATACTATTGTAATGTACAAGATTCTACTGTACACACCCAAAAGAAAATAGAGAAGCCAGAAAAGCAACACAAAACACAAAACCGACCTCCTTCATCAACACCTTCACACTCTTTGTATTATTCATACCGAAAATCACGATTTTCGCAATACAAATAGGTGAGCCATCGCCAACTCAATTCATTTTTTTGACTTCAACATTTTCAAGCTTCACAGGTGTTTCAACTGTTCGTACCAATCATTTCTAAAAGCTTTCTGAACGTGAATTATTGTTGGTTGCATTCCTTGCATTGGATCTTTTCAGCGCCTCAACGGCAATCCTTTGATTCCTGCATATCTTTGAACTGCCTGGGGATTGTACTGTATGGTACTCAGAAATTGAAGATGTGATGAAAATTTCTTGTTTGACTCACAAATTCGTCCTCTTTTGATGTAATCGTTTTGATTAACGTTACTTCAGGTGTTCGAAAACGACAGACTCCCCCATCCGATATTATTTTATCTTTGCTGGTAACGTGATATATTCCTGCACTTGTTCATCAGAAACCTAATCAACACATTTTCATTCATCAGGTACTCATTTTGACAAATACAGCAAAACTACTCATTTCTTAAATCGGCTTGTCAACATTGATAGATCTTTGCAATTATGCTTCGTGCCACCACTACTCATAACCTGCGAAGGGTCTCAAACCTCTTTCCACCACAAGTGCGTAATATCACTTCGGCACAAAAAAGAGCACTTCAAAAAGACCATATTTCCCCTCCTTCCGCTTCAGAAAAGACAGCCAAACCTCCAACGAAGACAGTTATTCCACCTCCTCCACCCCCCACCTCTTCGGGATCATCGGTGGTACCCACTGTTTTAGGATTGACGGCCGTCGGCGTTGGGGTTGCCTATGCTACGGGAGTCATTCCGTCAGATGTGCTTTCTCGAGTTCCTGGATTTGAAAAGGATACAAAAATCAAGAAAGTTGAGAAAGCAAAGGCTACAGTGGAGAAAGGAGACGAAAAACAGGTTTTGTCAAAGCAGAATGAGAAGAAATCGTCTTCTGGAGAAGTGACAGGGAATCGAGTGGTGAATGTTCATGTTCCTTCTACACAAGGTAGAACTAGTGAACCCATTGCAATTCAGAAACATGCCGAGGATGGAAACCGCGTTACAGTGAAGAAATTCTTGCAGGTTTACGGTGGAGGTGATGATTCTATTTCTGGTCAAAATCTTGTATCAAATGCAACTCCACAAGCATCTGGTGAAACAACTGTTGCCACGAAAACTCAGGAGGCGGCAAAAGATATAACTACTTCCATGATCATGGAGGCTCAAAAGGAGTTGAGTTCTGCATCTGCATCTACACAACACAACAATATTGGTCAAGAGCTTGCAACAGCACATTCTTTGTCAACGACTGCGTTGGATGAGAAATTTTTGAAAGAGTTGGAAGGATTGACAATAAACGATCTCAAAATGCGTATTGTTCAACTAGCATCGGAAATGAATGATCGGACCAAGTGGGAAGCTGTGAGGTTGCGTGAATTTTTAGCAATGAAAGAGAAAGAAATCAGTGAAAAGTGAGTCCATGTGTTGTTCACGTCGTGCGTGATAACTGTACATGATATATTTAAATTGTAAATGATAGCTCATTCTGTTTGATTTACACACAGATTCATGGATAAGATGCAAAAACAAAGATTGGAGTTTGAGGATCTACTGGCAAGGCGCTTGAGAGAACAAGAACATTTCATAACGAAAAGTGCCAATGAGGCAATTGATGCGAAGGAAAAATCGATTGAAGCAGTTGTGAATGCCGCTGTAAGTGCTCAGCAGGCCGAATATGAAGCAGCACTAAAATCTTCAACAGAAAATCTTCAGACTGAATTACGTGCCAAATACGAAGCTGAGTTTGGTACAAAACTAGCAGAAGAAAAATCAGCCATGGTTGCGGATCTGGAGAAGAAGGTTGCCGCAATTGAAGCATTGTCTGAACGGTTACAACAAGCTGAGCAGAATCTTCAAATTAGTAGAAATTTTGAGAGTGGATCACAGAGAGCTCATAGAGTTAGTGCTGCTGCATTAGCGTTGGCAGAAAAGATGGAAAGTAGTAATCCCGCATTTGAGGAGTTCGTTGCGTTGAAGGCAGCCGCAGCAGAGAGTGGTGTTATAGCATCGGCGTTAGATCGTGTCCCTGTGAGTGTGAAATCAGGAATCCCAACTGTTGCAGAACTCCAAGCAAGCTTTGATGGATATTACAAAGTTGGAAGAGAGGTAAGGAACCACCAAAGTATTTATAGTCATGATGATTCTGGGGTATGACTAACATCCGACACTTTTCTTTTCATTTAGGCCTCATACGTCCCTGTTGGTAGAAGTGGTGTCGGGGCTCAGTTCGCTGGAAAAGTTTTTGCTATGTTATCCGGTCCACCGTCTCCAGATACTGCACCACCTGAAGATGACAGTGGAAAAATGTCCGATTATATTCTTGCCCGTGCCAAGCTCCATGTCCATGCTGGTAATCTAGAAAAGGCGATCGAGGAACTGGATCAATTGAAAGGTCAGGTAGCATTTACGGTCAAAGATTGGAAACTGAGCGCCATGGACCGTATTTCTGTTGAGAAAGCGTTGAAAGTAATTAAGATGGAGTGTGCGCTTTTGAACAAAAATATGGGTGGTTGAACATGAGAAATAAGAAGACAAAGGTTGTTTTAGATTTGAATTTTATCTTCCATCTCACATAAGCCATAGCAGGAACCACGTTTATAAAACGAAGTTTAGTTGCAACTGTTGTCTGGGTGCAACCCCTTGACTCTTATCGTCATTTTGGGCGTCATCATCCGTATAGAAGTTCATGTCCTCATCATTTTCATCCATTCCTTCGTCACTTTCAAGCGGCATTGGGAAATCGACTCGGTTATAATTTCGTGTTCCACTATTTTTAGATTGGATCCATTCCCTAAGATTCGCGATCCCTTCGCCGTAGAACAAATGAGTGATGAAACCACTAAGCGTTCCAATGTGAGTTTTTCCAGTTGAAATAATGACAATTGCTGTAGTCACTGCAATCACAGTATTCTGTCGAAATCTCCTCAATTTTTCCTTGGAAACCTCAGCCTCATCAGCCTCATTCCTATCAACAACGTCTCTTTCCACAAATCTAGCAAGAACAATAAATCCTGTTGTCGCAAGCTCCTGCCCTGCAATTGTTAACATGACCCCCAGGACTGCTTTGGGAAATGCATCGAACACGGTTAATGCAGACATACCAAGAAAGATAGCCACAGCCATTTTCATCATTCCTAAAAACACCATAGAAGCACCATGCCTTGCACCCAGCAGATGCTGTCCAGCTAATCCTCCTGCTCCATGACAGCTGGGCATAGAACCAAATGGACAAAACAACAGGTTCATTACTCCAACTGATATGGCAACTTGTTTTCTACTAATGACAGCATCATTTCTCAACGTTGCATCTGTATCCATGGTGCGCTTTTCAGGATAAAGCGAATGAGCCAGGGCACACACGGAAATGACGCTATTGAGAGTAGTCAGTGGAAGCTGTGGAATCGCACCGTCAAGAAAACCAAACTTCCAGTCGTCTTTGGAAATATCACCAACTGCCCAGATAGCAATTGGCGCACCAAAGAACTTGAGAGGCAAATCATACTTATCCGTTTCATTTTTGGTGGTTGCCAAAGTTATGGATGCAAAACATGCGCCAATAAGGAATAAATATACTCCTATTGGATGCTTTTGTATTTTACTGAAGCAAGAAAAAGTCTCACGAACATTGTTGCTCGGTGGTGCACTGGCAGTACCTTGATGAAGTTCATCCAATGTCGTCTCCACTGACTCCGTCCTCCTCTTATTCAGAGCGTCTCCTGTACTCCGCTCCCGCAAACAATACATGCTTAAAATTGCACACAAAATACCCAATGCAATACAATCATAACCATCGTACCAACCAAGATTTGCTACCATATTGACACCTTTAATTGCCAATCTCATCCCAACACCTATTTGCAACCCACTGACAACGTTTTCTGGTACAATCTTATTGATAACTTCCGTCAGTGACGTTGCCCCCAAAACAATCAAAAGGACACCCATCCATATACCTGCTGCTGTAACTCTTCCTGCCTCCCAACCTTCACTGAGCGCTACAGCTGAAATAGACTTCATCGGTTGGACACACATTGGCACATCCCATACGAAACCAGTGATGAAATTAGTCAAACCAGCAAAAAATAATGCAGGAGCTAAGGATATCGACCTTTGGGTAGATAAGGCGACAAGCAACGGAATAAGTGTTCCCAGGTCACCCAGAGAGCCCGAGATTTCTTGAACGGTTAAATTCTTGTAAACAAAGCATAACTTCTTCTTGGCTTGCCGATACATTTTTGTGCAATTCCACTGACACCTGAAAAGCCAATTGTCACTGCACCGTCACATACATAAGCTCTTTTGAAAGAAATAATAAACAAACAGCAAATAATAACTACCGAACAACTTTCATTTCCAGCTTAGTTTCCAGAAGACGTACAAAACGCAAAGTTCCCGAAGTTTCTTGGTCAATTTATTTACCGTACTGTATGTATTATTTATTCTTTTGTTGTAAAATTGTACATTTTCTGTAGAACTGGCCTGCAGAGGGGGCGCCTCCGGCCCTCTTTGGAGAAGCAACAGGTTATGATGTATGATGTTCTGTCTACTGTAGTCTCTAGGTGTCTCGTGCTGTTTTTGTGACGGGGTGGCTTCTACATATGGCGGACACTAAATTCGCCATTGACTTCTGACCCCTCCCACTCTGGGTCAAGCAACTCTAATAACGAAAATGAAATCGAATGGTCCACCTATGTCCTCCTATGTTTGAACGCATCATCCGTCAAAATCGGTTCTAATAACGTTGATACTTCTTCTTGATATATCTCTTACTTGATACATTCACTCTCTGAAAAGAGAGAGAGAGAAAACATCGAGAAAGCCACAATCTACATACAGAGTATACATTGATACAGAGTATAGTATATATATTTTAGTAAAGTAACCTGGTACCAAAATGTTTTCCAGCAAAAAAGCTTTTTCAAACAAGAACACTTCTCGTCTCTTTACTGCCTTGGTTGGACCATTGGTCGTTTCATCAATCATCGGGACTGACACATTTTCTCGCTGTTACGACGACGAAGAAGACCGAAATTTCGATCAGACGCTGCAGCGCTATAAAAATCAACTAGAATATTATAAAGATAAATGGAACTGGCACAATTCATCTTCTCGTATTCCTACGGTTAGTTGGCCCACAAATATTCCAGACGAAAAGACCTACGGATCTTTGTTATTTGAATCAAAATTATGCCGGCGAAGGAAGGACCCGAATGACGGGGGTGCGAAATATTGCCAAGACGTGAGGTTTCGCATAGCATCTTATAAGCTGCTTCAGGCAGATGAAAGTACTCAGAAGGTAGGATTGTGTATTTTAAAACAACTTGCAGAAGAAGGTCATCCTGATGGAATCTGTGCGTATGCTACGTGTCTGAATGAAGGAAGAGGAGGACTGGAAATTAATCCCAAAGCTGCAGTTTCATGGTGGATGAATGCTTGTGAAAAATATGACCACATCCAGTCGAATTATGAGTTAGGTGTTGCTTTTTATACAGGAGAAGGAGTTGCAGAGAATGAGGCGATTGCTGTTGAGTATTTCCGTCGAGCAGCAGATAACGGACATGCGGGTGCTGCATACATGTTGGGTGACTGTTTGCTGGATGGAATCGGTGTGAGTAGGGATAGAGGAGAGGCTTTGGAATGGTTAGTGACAAGTGCGGAACTCGGTCATAGAGGAGCGAGGAGTAGGGTTTTGGCTGTCTTGACCATGGATGATTCGAGAGATTATGGAAAATTCACGGATTCGTCTAGACAATCGTTGGCTAGGACAGTTTCTGGGAAACAGGAGGCAAGGTTTGAACATGGGAAAAAGAGGGACACTCTGGAGAAGCAATATTCTGGTAGACCCGTTTCGCTTGAAAGGAGATTTACAATTGGTGGAGGTGCCATGAATCCTCAGATTTTGAATAGGAGGAAAAGCATTGTAGATGAGAGTCGTTTTGATCAGTAATAGTTGTATTAGTGTGCAATGTGCTGTGTATTGAAAGGGAAAAGATGTCAATGTACTGTCCTCTCTGGCTTGCTACTAGTAATAAATACCTGCTTTAGTTTAAACTATGACTTAGAGGAGAAAACAAAGTCTGCTTTGTTGTACGTAATTGTAGGGAAAACATGGCCGAGGTGTGGAAGTGTTAAACTCATGGTCTTGTCGTCCTTGCATGGTTGTTTGGTGGGACTGGGATGATGAACACTGCTGCTGCCAATGCTCTTTCTTTTGCTTTGACTTTGTCTCTTCCTTCTTACCAAAAGACGTAGATAAGAAGGCTCTATAGGTACCTCAAGATTGTTGGGAAAGGCACTGACCATTTTGTCAAACTTCTTCAAGCGTTCAACTCCTACCTTGAATTTCTCGGAACCTTTTTTCTTTGGAGCTAAACTCTTATACTTTGCTTCTGCCAGGCACCAATCATCAAACGTCAAAGAGTACTTGTCAAGCGCATCTATGCACTCCTTGGATAGCTTGTTTTCGGCCGTTGTACTACTTTCAACTTCGGGTAGAGGAACAGCAACCGTAAATTTATCCCCCGGTACTTTATTTTTTGGAATTTTCACCTTTAACTTTTGGCCAGGAATGTGTGGGTTTCTGAAAAAGAATGTGCAATAAAGGATAGGTAAGAACATCAAAGTTTATGTAGTAGGAAACCAATAAAAAAATTAGAGTACCACGTGATATTCAAACTTACCCGATTTGAAGCTCATCCCCAGATGCCTTGCCTTCCGGAACAACCACTAAACATTTCAAAAGCAACGTGAGTACAAGACTCTACCATCATGAAGGAAGGATGGACGTCATTATCACTGCATAAATATTCCAAACTATACAGTAGGAACTCACCTTGACATTTCGAAGTTCCACCACCCTTGACTTTTCTTGGCAAATGTTCCTTTGTCAACTTTTCGATTTCTTCCACGCATTTTTTATATAGTCGTTCCACTCTTCTCTTTAAATTAGACGCTTCTTTCTTAGCTGCTTCTATGGCGGCAGAATTCTCACTTTTGCTGACCTGAGACACATCATCTTCCTTGTTCGATTCCTTGGCTGGAGAGTGTGCCTTATCTTCATTCTTTTCCTTTGATAAAATATTCTTTTTGGACGATTCATCCTTTTCTTTTTTCTGTTTCTTTTTCTCATGTTGTTTGTTCTCTTTATCAATGACTTTCTTCTTGAGTTGACTCGACGATGCCCTGCCACTCGAATGATCTTTTGCAATCCTCTTTCTCTTTTTCCTAAGATACCCACATGACGCATTGTGTAAAATTCGTATGAGATGCCGTCATGACAATTATAAAGCAAGATGCCAGTACTTCACATAAAGGTACTGTACAAAATATATATTAAAACACTAATTACGTACCCTTTGGATCGTTTTGTAGAATTCATCCAATCTAAATCTTCGTCAAAGTCATCATTCCAACCATCCTCCATCTCAAGGTCACCCACATTCACAAAGAATGCGTGGTCATCGGCACCGATAGATTCGTCATCATGAGCTTTTGTCTTGGCGGCCTCAGCCTCAATCTTTGTAGTACCAAACGCACTACTTGCTAATATCTGATGAGCTATATCAGTCCTCAAATCAGAATCATCAATAAAATTGTCCGAGTCTTCCGAGTAACAAGACCCAGCTTCACTATCTGACAAAACACTCAAGTCATCCCCTCCACTCTGCTGCTTCTTCTTATTCTTCTTCCTAATACGCTCATCCAAGTCATGTATCATTATACCTCTGGCGTATTTTGCTTCAAGGTAATCAACCATGGAACTGAATTGATCTCTTCTTACTTCAGATCCTTTTATATCATCCAAACCACTGGAGGCATCTTTCTCTGTCTCCCTGATCAAATTCGTTGACGGTTTGCTACCATTTTCCACTGCATCACTCATTGGAGTATCTACTACTTGTTGAGACGAATTTTCTCGTGCAGTAGAATCGGGAATAGAAAATAGCTGTTTATACCTGGCGATACGTTTCGCGCGGACTCTCTTCATGGCGACCCCTAAATCCGCAGTGACGTCTATCGGAATGTGCACAATCATGGAATCGCTCGGAATTTTAATGCCTTCCCGATGTTGGCCATGGGGTATTTCATCAGTTATTGAAGTTACTGTAGTCATAGTTTCTCTCTCTCTCTTTCTATTTGCACAGTGTAGTTTGAAAATGTCGAGTGTTATGATTTTATCGTATCGAGGTGTTTGTTTTCTTTGTGTGATGTCCATTCTGGCTACAGTACTACATAAAACTCTAACAAGTCTCTACGTGCTACTGTAGTACTAACCAACCGTACAGACCTCTGTCTGGTTCAGTGCAATAGGGACGAAACAGCCCAGCGAAACACGAGAAACACGGAATAAAAACGGCACAATTGATATTGACACAAAGCTGACCACAACAATTCTGGCGGTGCACGCACACCATTATGATGACCGTTGTTTCACAATCTCCTTTTTGACATTGGATGATTGATGTTCACCAACTAAAGAATATTTCGATTTATTATTGTGCTGGGTCGGTCAGCAGAGATGAGCTTTTCCGAATCAAGGCAATCCGATTGTTTGTGAAGGTTTGTTTGTCAGAAGAAACTTCTGAAGGTTGTAGCATGTTACAAGATTGCAGCAGGAGCTCAGAGAAATGCAGTGCAAAGGAGAGGCAACGGATGTACAGTATGTTGTTATCCAGAAGTTGTCGCACAGTGAAGGGAGGAGGATGTAAAGAAAAGGTTCATATGGAGAATGATTTGAATTCAAATAGTGACACACTTGTGAGAATGAAAAGAAAAAGGACAAACAAGAAAATGTGGCAATATAAGCAAAGCTTTCTTAAAAAAAGGAAATGGATCTTGAGGGGAGAATCACTTGATCAAACAAGGCAAATGAACGACTACACTAAAAAGAATACAATCCGACCCCAACATAGATGATGGCGTTACATACATTACTGGGTCGCTTCCGATTGAAATTTGTAAAGACACTCCTGCGCAACAATCAACCTTCATGCACTAGCAATCCCATTTCATGTTCCCCCTGACAGTGGGTGTGTGTTAGCTTCGCCTTGAGCTC
>JAAMXU010000940.1:1806-32504 GCA_019693545.1 Chaetoceros muelleri | reverse complement strand
GCTCTCGCTATCGCTCTCATCACTACTGTCGCTCTCACTTTCACCATCGCTCTCGCTCTCACTTTCGCTGTCGCTATCATCGCTCTCGTTCGCAGCACTTCCATCGCTCTTTAGTGAGAACGAAACATTGTCACTGTTAGAAAAAACATCGTCTTCTGTTGGCGCATCAACGGCGTCTACACCACCAAAATCGTCGTCATCTGGAACGGGAGGAGGAAGGATGGTATCTTCATTTTCAGCATCTCCTTCAAAAAAATCTCCTGCATCGGCCGGCGTATCTCGATCAAATGGGATACCGGGACGCCACTCGAACAACAATCTCCCATCTCGAATGGTAGGCTGTTTTTGCTCTCTGCCTAAACTATTCACCCTCTCAATGACTTCCTGTGTAATGGGTAAGACTCGGACAGCGCGACCTGAGACCTTTCGCCCACTCTCAAGGGACATAAATCGATACTTATGATTCAAACCGACTGGGTCAAGGACTACGCAACCAATTGTCCTTGGTCTTGGTGTATTAGTAATCGTCTCGTCAACTGCCATTTGAGCATAGGAACCGAAAGGGATTTTTATGGAGTTGTAATCAAGGTGTGGTAGATTTTCTATCAAGTTCCTAGGTGAAAGGGTCTTGGACACGCCGTGATCTCCCGGAAAAGCATTCAGCATGAGGATGACCTTTCTGATGAGACCACGCAGCATTTCTTTGGGAAGAACTTCGTAGGGAATCCCATGTATGGCTGCGCGACATCCTTCCTTAATTGTGCGAATGGAACGCTCCACCTCTGGAACATGGCCACCCGGCTCGGGACAAACAAGTTGACATGGCAACATGTGATTTCTGAGCACTTCAAACTCTTCATCAGCGTGGGCCACAGTGATGCGAAAACCGCGAGAATGATACAGCCGTCTTAACTCATCAAATGCCGTCTTGAGTTCCCTTTTGTGTCTTGATTTTGGGAAAGAGATCCATCTATGTTGAAGGTTTCGACTAATGCCATGAAAAACAGGTAATCTGTTCACATAGAACAAATCAAGGCACATCGTAACGAATTGGTATTCTTCATACAGTGGACGAGGGATTCCGACGGGGATGAGGTCTTGCACCGATGTTGGTTGGCGTCTAGTAGTCCGTCCCTTAATGGACGGGACCGATGGACCGTAAATCTTTTCAGCTCTTCTTACGTCAGCCAGGGTGATTGGTAGGTTGTGGACAAAATTCTCACCTACGATCTTTTCGAAACGAGCCTGGGCGGGATGAAATAAGACCTTGTTGACATCTTGTGCTAGTCTGGCCTTTTTGACATCTCTCTGCCTATACATCTGTTCATTTTCCTGGACAGTTTGGAGGAGAGACACTTGTGAACAGTCCTTTTGGTTGGAGACAAATACTCTATCTAATTTTGAATCGAAAACAAATAACCGTTGTTGTTTCTTGAACTTGATATATGAAACTTGATCTAGCCATAATTTGAACGCATGTTCCACTCTTGAATCCATAAACACCCGGTAGGTTTCAATAACTAAAGCTAGAGATAAAATATTGGCTATAGATTTAGGATTATACCACACGTTTATTTCGCCAAACTGACCGACCATCCGGGAGTCCATATAACCACCATTGGAGTATACCCTAAGAACCTTGCCTTCAGGATGCAGCCTGATATTTGATAACAGATCCTTGTTATTGAAAACATGAACTGTAGACTCACTGTCTAAGAGGATCAGGTTCGGGTCTAGGGTTGCTGAAGAGGTGGTGAGTTGAATATGATTTATGGGACATCCATCGGAGGTATGGTGTGATTGCTTATAAACGTGGGTACTCACCTGAGCATCTGTGCCGGGGTTAGGAATACCAGGGGACTCGGAGCTGTCTTCCATGGATGGACACTGGTTGGCATAGTGACCTTTGCATTTACATTTGTGACAGACAATGTGTTCTACAACCTTGCCATTTCTACCAGCTAGTATTTTCTCAGCTCCGTCCTGCACAAAAGAGAACCCGCTCTGGGTCTTCCCTTTCTTCATATGCGCGGGAAGGTTCCCTTCATGAACATTCAATGCACTGATGGCCTCTTCCACAGTGTCAGGATACTTGTCAATCTTAAAACCATAATCATTTGATAGGGTCTTCTTCATCTGAGAGTATCTCTTCTTGCATGCACCGCGAATGATTTGCATGGCAATTGCTTTCTCTCTGATGACCTTGATCTCATCTTTTTTGATTCTAGATTTTTCAACGTCACTAAGAGGATTTCCCTGGTCATCTCTAAGGCTGTCAACTCTGTTGTTCATTTCCTTCATGTCTTTGGTAGAAAAACCAAAAGGACCGTCATACTGTTCATGCACCTTGATGAGTGCTACGAGGCCTTTGACGTAATCCGCGTTCTCCATTTTTTCAGACTGTTGAAAATTCAAAATCTTTGCCATTGAATCTAACTTCAACAGCGGCTTGGGTACAGTGTGATCAAAGTTCGACACTATTTCCCTCACAACATTTACTAGCCAGATTACATCAGAGCACGTGTTTCTCGCCTCGAAATCATCGTGTGCTTCAACCTTGTTTCTCATAGTCTTTGAGAGTAACTTCCACACCGTGGCATAAAGTCGTCTTTTAGCTCTGTTCAAAGCCCTGGTCTCTGAGATGTGCTGCTTGACATCTTCCTTCCACATTTCCACGAGCAGATCATCTTGCTTTTGGTCCGCTGACAGTCTTCTGGGAGGATCCACTTGTATGTCTTCATAAGTCTCTAAAATCTTCGAGACTAGTTGCCCTTCTGACCACTCTGACTCTATTGTGTACCTGAGTTTTTCAAAAATAACGTCCAACATTCGTTTGTGTCCTCCTTCCCTAGGTGCACGAATCAAGTTGTAACTATCCACCGCCCCAGAAACCGTCTTGGTGCTACTCTGCTGTGAGCCTTTTACTGTTCCAGGGGAACCGGAGTTGGGCCCATCTTTCAAGATTGTGCCATCCGTCATGTTCCTACACACAAGCACTATAGCTATATTTTTAATTATCTTTTATGTTGATAATCAAAAACTGAGGCTACCTGACTAGGACTATAGAATCCGGAATCACTACTGGTAGAGAGTGTTCAATTAGAAAGTAATAGTAGGATCAATAAAAATCACGACTTTACTTTAGGATAAAAGATAATTAATGAGTAAAAAATCATTCACTCTTTCTTCGTACTATATCCGCATATGACCGTTTGTTTCTCTGATCAATAGTTGGCACAGATTTCAAATGTACCTCTTTTTTAATACCTTCGGAGTTACTATTTCTCCGATTCAATTTAAGGCACGAGGACATACTAGGGTGAGAGACTTTGTCATTTTCACCAACAAATATAAACAGTGTGTAAGTTTCTTAGAAAAAAAAACAAGAAAAAATCTAAAAACACCAAAATGTCCCCGGAACTGTCCCCCGCGCCCGTGCCGTATTTGGGAGCTACTGTACGTCCATGCGCAAATCTAAATCTCTCCTCTGAAAGAAACGTCCCATCAAACGTTTGCTTTCTTTTCTCTTCAAGAAAGATTGCTTACTCATGCCAACCAAGTGTTCGTTGTCCACTCAACAACAAGATTATTTCTTATCATGATTGTTATTTGTTGATATTCTATTCCAATCATATTCAATCCACTGACGAATCTACTCTATTCAATCTTTCTTATTATATTCATTCTTTTCTATATGTAAAAGATCTTCCGGTGAATCCTGCATTAGAAGTTAGGTTTATTGTAGTTTCGATGAGTTTATAATTTCAGTTCATTCACTCTTGTGTGATGAAGTTATCACCCCTTAGATTTGAATCAAGTATCACATAAACTAAAGCAGATTAGTTGTTATCAAAGTAAAATTATACACAAAACATGTAGCATCGAGGGTGGAGAACCAGAACCCTCCTGTCATCTGCTGCCACTAATAGGGGCTACTCAGTGGTACGTAAAAGAGTATCTTTTCTATTTCAGTACTTAGTATGTACACAGTTTCTCAGTCCCCTCAAATTAATATCTGATTATACCTTGAGGATGATGTTAGTTTGTCATGTCAATCAACAATCATCATCAACCATCCTTACACGCTACCCGACTGTATTTTGCCTCTCATATCAGGCAGGGGAACCCTCAAAAACCCTTCTAACTGTTATCACAGGGGAGTCGTTCTCTAGTAGCATGTGTCTGTTTCTACCAAACATTCACCTGATGCTGCAGCTTCTCACACGGCATGATAGCATACAGAGTTTGACTTTTTCTTCACCAGCAAAGACTCTGGTCTCTGGGTGTTATGGACTACAGACATATTATCACCATAGATGTAAGATGGCCCACTAATCATTACACCCATCATGCAAAGTTTGCACCAAAGACAGATGTCTCAATGGCGGTTTGTTACTTTGACAAGAACCAGGCCACAGGGGCTTCATTTAAGAATACGAAGAAGCCCGACCTTGAGCGTCTCATCTGTTTGTCTCCTGCTAAGTCAGAATCAACAAACAGTCTCAAATCCACCTCTTTCCCTCGAGGTTTTGGCACATTCCCTGGAACAGCTTCCTCAACATCACCATAAAAATCAGTCCAGCCACACTCAATAAATGATGACATATCGATTTCAGGGTATGAAGGGTCAAGAGCCAACCTTGAATTATGTTTCTTCTTCACATATGCAAAGACGTGCAGCAATGCTTCAAGGTGTCCCTCTTTAGGAGCAGCCAAATAGGAAGCAAAGCTTGAGACTTCTGTAATCAATGCAATTCTGCCCAATTCCACCATCCAGTGTAGGACTCCCACTTGTAGGACTCCCACTTGTGATTGGTAGAATGAAGCAAGCTTTCCATCAAGCTCTGGAGATGTATCAAGCTCTGGGGCAAATCCATTTGGCCAGGTTCCCACTGGTTTCTTGGACAATTGTTGATCACCAAGCTCATCTCTCATGTATGTCTCTATGTTCTGAATTGAAGCATGTATATATTTACTGGAAGATTGCGCCCAACATTGCAGACCATTCTGCATTGTGACTTTGTGCAGCTTTGCACCCAAGTAAATATCAGGATCTCCAATTGAACCTGGCTTCATTGGGAAGTACTTGTCTATCTCTTGTAGTGCGGCATCTGCATCATGATGTATACACAAACAATCACCCACATACAGAATCACATACGCATAGTACTTGAAGCCATCATCTGGCTAGTCATTGGTTTGTACCATAAATCAGGATCTGCTTTACATGAAGTATACCCAAGAGTCCTCATACAATAGCCAAATGACGGCTAAATGATGCACCTGCTGACTTCAAACCATAAAGCGCTCTGACAATAAGAGCTTTATTCCCTTGATCTGGTCGAAACTTTGGTCCAAGTACACACCATACCTTCTCATGCTTGGGTGTAGTCAAGTAGGCATTTTGAACATCACTTACCTTGACTTCCAAGTCATTGAGAGCTGCAAGAGTCAATGCAATATGCACTGTCTCCTTTGATACCACACTAGAGTATGTCAACACTGGTGGTGCATCGGTCATATGACCTCCAGCAACAAATCTGGCCTTTTGCTGGAAGGAATCCATCTTTATGTCAAATATCAAATGACATTTTATAAGCTGATAGGTAGGCAGCGGGCGTGTCCCCTCAATCAGGATTTCAAATGCAACACGAACCGCTGATATCTCCTTGGCAATGGTATCACGCCAATAATTATTGCCATTTTCTCTACCAAGTTGCAATGCTTCTTCCACAGTGGTCTTTGGGAGCTGTATCCCAAACTTATGGGTCTTCTTGTGGTAGCGAGTATTCATGGCAGATAGAATTGCATCCCTTTTCTTCAGAACATGGCGGCACCACCAAGAAAAGGCAGGTTCATCATGCAAGCCATTTATCTGTGCATAATCCGCTACTTCCACTGGAAATGATTCCTTCACATCTGATAGTTTCTCCCATGAGGTTGAACCATCCTTCCATTGGATACACAGCAGTGCTGGACTTCCTTGGATATTTCCGTCCCCTGACAGTGATAAATGCATTGGCTTTGGGCAGAGCAGTATCATCTTGTTTACAATGATCAATGATAGCATCCATTAAAACAACAAGATTACCATAGGGATCACTGGATGCATACACATTTTCTGCAATGACATTGGCTGCATATTCCTGTATATGTCTATCAAGAGACTCCACCTCATACATCCTTGTATCCAGGATGGAATTATCATTCTGTGTCCCAAAAACATTTCCAGAGTCATTACGAGCAGGTCTCTTGACTTTACCTCGCTGACTTTCACCATGATGCAACAGGTTAACTTCAGCACCAATGTATGCATCAAAATCTTCAGGTGTTGTGTGGGGTGAGTTATTACAATCAGGAATGTTATTGTACATCCCCTCAATATCATCAGCATATCGATCATAAGAGGGCGTAACAGCATCTGGGTCTTCCTTAACAAGTTCATCATCTGTATACTCACAGCCAAGCTTATCATGTATGGCCCTGTCAAAGAAGGCATCTCTCAGAGCAAGCTCATCTTTGTCATTACTCTCATCATCAGTACACTAATTGGCCTGTGGGTTGACAGATAAATGATTTGTCCTGTTTTAATACTTTGGCAGTCATTGCCGGGCCGATATCATTAGCAGGACCAAGTCATCTACCATACACTTCTTTATCCTCAGGATATGATGCAACTTGATCATAAAACTTGAGCCAGTCATACCATGCATATTCAATCAATGAGGAAATATCTGCTGGTTGTCCAGAAATAACTGATTCTGGAACTTGGCCATTGAATTCAAAGTGATCCGAAGCAGTATGTGATCGAATCAATCCTTCAAGTTCAAGGCAATGGTCCCACAATAATTTTGGTGCCTTGGAGCTTAGCATTTTTTTACTAGCGCCACGCTGGGAACTGTTTGACTTTCATACTTTGAATTTTGTTGAGCTTTGGTTGTGTGGACTTTGGTATGACCTACCGCAAATAGCGGAATCAGTTTTCTGTAGTCTGGTGTGGTACCATGCGTGAGTTCATGAGGGGTGGAGATTTGGCCGTTCGTGAGTTTGATGGGGAGATAGTTTGAGACTTGGACAGTATATTTCAAGGCGTGGAACCAGAATTGGCGGGGAAGGAGGTTTTCATTGAGGAAGTTGAGTGCCATGTTACAGACATACTTCCAGTTACCTTCTGAGAGTCCATTTTGGTTTTGACGGCCTTGTGGAGCTCCAGATACATGAGTGCCTGTGAAGTTCAAGCAAGTCATCGCCACGTTCGAATATGTAGGGGTGGAAAAGAGATTTGACTTGATCGCCGATGATTTTGAAGTCGCGGTCGGCAAGCATTTTGGAGGGGTAACACCCTAAGTCTTTTATGAATTGTTCGCTCATTGCAGTTGTAATATGTGAGGCATGATGGAGAGATTTGAGACCATAAATGAATTTCTTACGGGTGGCACGGTCAACTAGGAAGGGCACATGTGCATAACCACCAATGGCCATCCCAGCACCATAGCTAATGTCATAATGTATGATAGAGCCGTAGACATCAAGGCGTGGAACAGGGGAGGTGTTTCGTCAAGCTTTTGGTAAGGTGGCTACTTCCCCCCTTGACAAGAAGGGATCGCGACCGAGATCCTGAATGTCTATAGTTGATGCGGCATGTTGTTTGATGAGATACATGATTTTGTGAATAATTCTGAAATCAGTGCATTTGTGGAAGAGTTCCAATGTCATGGATACTAGTGCAGGAGTGGAAGAATTGACTCGATCTTGGGGATGGAGGGATAGTTGCATGGCTGCTGGTGTAGTTCCGTGGAGTTGAAGGAGAGCATCTAGTGTAGTTTGTCGGAGCCGAGGAGGTGGATTGCTGACATGTATGGCTGGACTGCAGTGTACATTAGTCGTGGCGCTATTGTGCTGGTGTGGTGCTATAGAATAACTTGAGGACATGGTGAAGGTGTTGGTGAACATGCAGTGTCATTGTCAGTTTCCTCAAGAGCTTCCTTGATGCAGGGTAGTATAACAGGTGTATTGGTGCTGCCAAAGCCATTGGATGCACGATCGGTATGGGAGAGTGGCTCAGTGATTTCACGAATGTCGGGAAGAGCAGATGGAATAAATAGCAGTTGGGCTATTTTGGAATTAGCCGGAAGAATGATAGGTTGGTTGGTGAGGTTGGAGAGAATGACAGTAACGTCACCTCGATAGTCATTGTCTATGACACCACCCCCGACAACAATGACTCCTTTGGCTGCAAGGGAGCTCCGAGAGGCAACTTGACATCTAAATGCGGATGGTATTTCAAGAGCAAAGCCAAGTGGGATTTTGGTTGTACTATGAGGCTCAATGGTGATGGTGTGTAGCTAGTCAAATCATAACCGACGGATCCAGAGGTGGCGCGAAAGGGGAGGGATGCTCGTGGATGCAATCGTAGAAGTTTTATGTCATGCTGAGGTGTAGTGCATAGCAGGGTAACATGAGTTTCATCAAAAGCAACTGGCTGATTAGTTGTGGAGGATGGGATAATGGTGCACGTGAAGTTTCGATTGGCTTGAAGAGTGATTTTGAAATTTGGGAATTGTGCCCACATGGTGTTGTGCGAGAGTGCATAACTGCAGTTGTTGTATTTGATATGTTGAGTAGTAGGAGAGTAGAGATTGGTGCCAAGTTCCGGAACCAGATATGCTTTGATGGGGATGCGTTGGTTTTGGGCAATGAAGTCTGCAATGCCATAGGCAGTGATGGGTAGTAACGTCTTTTCATCTCAAAGAGCTACTGAAGGTTGATTTGTAGGTGGAAAGTATGTGATGTTGCTGAAAAATGCTTTATTGTTGAAGAGGTACAAGGGAGCACCTGTGTCATGACATAGTTGTGATGGTTTGAGTGTTTTTGATATGATAAGTTGGCTACATTGGTTAGAAATAAGATACACGGTAACATTGGAATTAGTATTGTTAATGCTATCATATTTCTCAAATGTATGTTTGATCTCTTGGCAATCCTTGGTGTGGTGGAAACGGTTGTTGGTTGATTTGAAGCGGCACAGGACACAGGTGTTTTCATCCTGGGGAAGTTTGTATTTGTTGTGGACAATTTCTTCAATGGCAAGACCTTGGAATACATCATTATCAATGGCTCGCATTGTATCAAATTGCAATTTGAAATCTTTCTGGATGGGATGACGATGTGGATCGCCAGTGGCTTTTGCAGGGGGGTGCTTTGGGGTAGCATTGGAGTCACTTTTCACTGATGGAGGAGTTTTCTCTTGTTGGGTACCTTTCTTCAGCATA
Organism: Chaetoceros muelleri; assembly: GCA_019693545.1. Lineage (NCBI taxonomy): Eukaryota > Bacillariophyta > Thalassiosirophyceae > Chaetocerotales > Chaetocerotaceae > Chaetoceros > Chaetoceros muelleri. The sequence continues at coordinate 23,232 of JAAMXU010000940.1, read as the reverse complement.
TTGGCCAATGTGGTATGAGCTTTTTGGTTGGCAATTTCTTTTTGGGTCGCTTCAATGAGAGAGCTGATGGTTGTTGCATGTAGCCAGTGGTGGGAGGGGAGATGATCATTGGTGGTAATTTTTCCGCGAGTTGTGGTGAAGATTGGTAAAGGTAGTGCCATGATCCATAGGTGACGTAGTTCAATCGGGGTAATGGGATATGCTCATAGTCAGTACTCTTGAGCTTGGCATAGAGATCTTATACTGTTGCAGTGAAGTCCATGGGCGTCTCTTTACTGGTGTTCCAACGGAGATTTGAGAGAGATGTGTGAGCATCTCTGGCATCATCCCAATGAAGAAGGTTGAATTGTCGGAGAAGGCATTGTGGACAAAGCTAAGGATGTCCATACTGAGTTTCCATTGAGACGAGTGAGCTACCTTCTAGAACTTTTCATCGATACATCAGTAAAGAATATTGTAGAGCCGAGATTGTGGTTTTCAATGGTGTCACCGATTGACAGATTGATATTGCCATTATCATCCAACATCGCATTGTAGTAAGGAGAGGCACTGAGGAGAGACTGGACATCTTTATTCCAACGACTTGCTTCCACACGATCATTTGGGTCGTACGTAAATTTGTTGACAAATAGTTTTTTGTCTGCAAGCGAGCGATGCAGGCTTTGCATATCCAGGACGATTGCTGGAGGAGATGCTATGGTGTTTTCACTGGGTATCTTGTTGGTCCAATGTGTAGGACAAGTCAGATGAGAGTGATTGGCTGTTAGAGCTGGGAACCATGCTTGCTGGTGTAGATTGGTTGATCAAGTGAGCAAGAGTTGTTTTGGTTTTTAGTTATTCAAGAGGGAAGTCTTGGTTGCCTTGTAGTAGTTGTAACATGGAGTTCATGTTGGAGATGGTGTTGGAGTGTTGCTGTAGAGTTGACTGTATGTAGGAGGGCATAGGAGGTGTAGCCCACTGACTAGTTGGATTGCAGGGTGCAGGAGGTGCAGTGTAACTAGTTGGATTGGGGGGTGCATGAGGTGCCGTGTAACCAAAGGCACTGTAGGATGCAGTATGTGGTGCTGTGGGAATACTGTATGTTGGTACAGGGAGAGGGGTGGCAAAGATGGGGGTGGCACGGCACTCCCCCCTTTGACGTCGTCATTCAAGAGAAGATCTATGAGGTTGGGCGACCCCCCTGAAGCTGAGGAGGGGGGTGCTGGATCAGTTTCACCAGATGTGTTGTTAGCAACTGGAGGAGTTTGGGCCAGTGGAGATGAGGCTGAACCTCCAGCATTGTTGATTGGGACCGTAACAGGGATCGTGATGCGGGTCAGAAGATATTGAGTAGGAGCAGGTTGGGGCTGACTCAGTTTGTGAGATGAGGAGGTATTAAAAACACTGATGTTATTGGTATTTTGCTCCGGAGATGGTTTCAAAGGCTGTAGTGTTAATGATTGTGTAGCTGAGGAACAAGAGAGAGAGTGCAAGGAGATAATGACTCTGGGACAGAGGGTGGAATCAGCTTGAACTCAAGGGCAAATGTACCTGTAGATACAAAGGGGATGATAAAGGATGACTACCAGAAAGAGTGAGAGGAGGGATGGGAGATCAGAGGGTTTGACCTGCCATAAGTTCTATGTACGACAACAGAATCACTGACAACATATGTATCTGCATGATCATCGAACTCTGTCTGCACCTCTCTTAGTTCAACTGATGCTGTACTTACAATCGAAGCCCTCTCCCGCTGTGTATTTATCATAGCAATGTGCACATGATGATTGCTCAAGCCCTGTAGTCACTTCCATTTCTTTCTTTGAAGAGCTTTGTTTGTGAAATTAGTATTCCTACCACTCTGAGCATCTTCATTCTCACTTTCTGATTCTGATTCTGACTTCACTTCATCCTTTTTTTCTGAATCAGCCTTTATTGCTGAGATAATTGCCTTGATTGAAGCTTTATGAAGCCGAACCTTCTTGGATTGCCAAGAATTACCACCATTGGAACCTTGCCTCTTTTCATGCTTCAACTTCAATCCAAGCTTCTGTTGTGGGGTCAGCTTGCTGTATTTTGTCTTATTATAATAATGATCCTTCACCATCATATCAGCCTCCTTCTCTGAACCACCATTCTTGTTCTTGTCTGGCAATGCCTCCTGACTAGGATCTGGAGTAATAGCAGCAGCAATTTGTGACTCACGACCATGACTCTTGGACTGTGTAATGAAATCTTTGTAGAGATTCTCACACCAATCAAAGTCTTTCATGAGATCCGAACTTGCCATTATCTGCATCTTTACAGCATCAAACATTGTAGTCTTTATTCCGTCAAGGAGATGACGAACCTTAGAACAACTGTCAATTCCAGCATAACCAAACTGGACCAAATTCTGAAGAATATGATGCTGTTCTACTTGGAGGTGAACATACTTCTCAAATGTCCATCGTCTTCCTTCTCCAGTATAACTTGCAGATTGTAACTGTCTCTCTGCCGCAGCCGCCATGTTATCAACAACATTATTAACACTGAGATAATGCCCATAAAGGCTAAGGAATGCCAGGCAACCATCACAAGTACACTGAGCAGGTTTAGTATATGTCCAACAATCATGGTCTCAAGTAACCCCTGCATCAGCTGCCAAACACATTCACGATCAGTACGATATGACTCAACATATCCACCATTGGCATCACGGATTGGGGTGCAAGCCACCATCTCTTCATACACCATAAGATAGTTGGTCAAGGGATCATTATCCTCATCCAAAACAGCTTCATCCTCTCTAACAACATATGAAAGAGGCACTTTAGTAATACCAAGATGACCATGAAGGTATTCACGAAGGTCTTCCATAGTCTTTGCCCAATCTTTTGTATTGTCACTAGGGGTCTCAACTGGATCCTTATGACTATCTCATTCATGTTACAATTTCTAGTCATGAATCCCACAAACATTCTCCAAGGTAATCTGTGCAGCTGCGGTTGTCCTAGACATCCTCTTACAATGATGAAGGTAGTAGCAAGCAAGCTTCAAGTTATTCTCAACTCTCATTGACACCATGAATCCTTGATTTGGTACCAGAGCAGGCTGGTTGGGAAGTGCAGCATCAGGATTTGCCACCATTCCTCCATGCTTCCTCAATGCTTTGCACAGAATCACTACCTCACCATCTGTAGTAAGCAAGCATATTTCCTCCATAGAGTTCAAGCCTTGATCTGTTGTAATTGAGAAGCCTAATCTCACAAGAGACTGATGGATGATAACAGGGTCCATAATGGAAATGAAGCTAACAGTATTACTCGGCTTTTTTTATTTGTTTGTTTTCTGCAAACAGAAGTTGGTATAAGAGTCAAATTGCATAAACTAAAGCAGATTAGTTGTTATCAAAGTAAAATTATACACAAAACATGTAGCATCAAGGGTGGAGAACCAGAACCCTCCTGTAAAAGAGTATCTTTTCTATTTCAGGGGAGTATGTAGTATGTACACAGTTTCTCAGATTTTAGGCATCCTCGGACGTAATTTGAATCCCTTGAACCCGGGCTATTGCACCCGGTGGGTTGTCGCCATTAAACATTACATGTACGGCAAGGTGTGGTTGCACAACACAAGGTATTGTAGAGAGTAGCAGAAGCAGCTTGATCCATCAATGGATGACGCCGTCACTTGAGTAGAGTGTACCAGTGTGTATTACCGTACTTTGGTGGAGAGCTATTAATGTACTGTACAGCCTAGAGAGTAGTGGAGCACGGTAGGTTGTCAGTCTTTGTCGTAAAACTGTCCGTACAAACTACTTACATACAGTACAGACTGTACTGTGTTATTGTGTCCTCACATCATGTCTAGAGTTCTTTGTTTTTTTTTTTTTTATTGATGATCCGATCCGTCCGATGGCAGAGAGGAAAGAAAGTACGTATTTAGTATTTTATATTTTTAATGCAATACACAACACACTAAAAGAAAGTACCGGTACTTCTACTCCTCAACCAATCAATCAATAAATCAATCAATCCATCAGTACCTTCATTCCTATATAATTACAAGATGAAAATGACTTTGGGAAGTACTACAGCAGGAGTCATGATGTTCCTCCTCCTGGTCATAATGTCCACGTGCAACGTCAGATTGACCTCTGGATTTGCTCCAAAGCACTCCTCCTATCCGCATGTATCCATTGCAAGAAACTACCCAACGTGGACGACCAACAACAGCAATAACATTGACCCAGTAAAGGTCAACATGGCAGCAGCAGCAGGAGGAGGAGGAGGAAATCAACAAGTGGATAACCTTGATACAGACTTTGAAAATGTCAACCTTTTGCGCCTTCTTGGTCTTCGACGTGTCAAAAAATTTGTCAAAAAGAGACAGAGTGTTGCCAGAAAGGCTGCCTTTCTTGATCAGGAGTCCATGTCAACCACCGCAGCCGCCAACCAATCCGCCGATGCCAGTACTAGTACTACTAGTACTGGCAGCAATGGTAGAGAACAAAGTGGTACCAAGAAACCTTTGAAATTGATCATTGCGGGTGCCCCAGCCAGTGGCAAAGGAACACAATGTGAAATTATTAAAAAGAAATATGGTGTCGTTCATCTTAGCACAGGGGATATGTTGCGTGCGGCTGTAGCAGCAGGAACGGAAGTTGGAAAGCAAGCCAAGGAATTTATGGATGCTGGAAAACTTGTTCCAGATGAGGTAATTATTGGAGTGGTAAGTGTGTGTACAGTGTACAGTACTGCAAAGATGCTGCTGATGGTATATATATATATATATATATAGTTGCATGTATTGTATCGTCACTGTCGTATCATAATCATATCTTATATATCACAATCTCCAACCAAACATCCAACCAGGTGGCCAATCGTTTGGAACAAACCGATTGCAAAACACAGGGATGGCTCTTGGATGGTTTCCCTCGTACTCCTGGCCAGGCAGATGCTCTCGCCTCAGCTGGTATCACGGCCGATTGCTTCATCTTTTTAAACGTCCCCGATGACATTTTGGTCGACCGCGTAGTTGGTCGTAGAACCGATCCTGTGACTGGAAAGATTTATCACATGACCTATTCCCCTCCCGACGAGGAAGAGGTATTGGCTCGTCTGGAACAGCGCAGTGATGATACTGAAGATAAAGTCAAGGTGAGATTGGAACAATTCCATGCCAATGTGGATGCCGTCAAGGGAAGCTACAGTGATGTGGCAGTGGAGATTGATGGCACTGCTTCTCCACAAGACGTGTCCAAGGCAATTGCTGCAGCCATTGCTTCTAGGGTATCTGCATAAATAATGATGGGTAGCACAGTGCGTGTTGTACGGATGTGTAGATAGCTGTAAGAAAGAAAGAAAGCAAATAATGACAAATGACAGTCTAAAAAAAGATACTAATTTTTGTGCATGATGATATATTCATTGTAATTGTGTTTTAAAGTACGTTCATGTGAAAATGCATGATGTTTTTCATTACATCACCACCTACTGTACTGTACAGTCTTTTTGCAAGTCATGTTATTTCTGTCAGATTTCGAATTTCATCCTTGACACATTCCTCAAAAGCAATGGCTCGAACTTCATCAAACTCTCCTGGCTCTAGCAATTTCTTTTCATGCAACCGATAATTTTGGTCATGACACGTAGGACTCATGCACTGACTAATGCACATTTCATTTTCTGCCATGTTGTTGCTGTTGCGGTTATTGCTGTTGCTGGTATGACAAGTTACGATACAATCATTTTGACGTTGGTGAAATATCTTCAACATTTTGTTGTTACGGGCAGCATTTCTTTTTCTTCTTCTGTTTGTTGCTCTTCTACCTCCTCCTCCTCGTCGTCTTGCTTTGGCTTCCACTCTTGCTGGTTCATTATGAAGAGAAAAGGACAACGACAAAAAGAGCAACCGCAACGACGACCACAAGTTCCAGTTTGTCATATTTCATGGACATTGATGATTTGCATATACAATCTATGTATGGTTTGGATGAATGGATGAATAGGCGGTCAATGATGATGTATACTACAGCGTGTAGAAGAATCACAAGAAAGAAACCAACAAGGAAAGGAACCAAGAAACAAAGAAAGAGAAAGCAAAGAGGAGACAGAGAAAGATGGTTGTCTTGTTCTCTTTTTGCCTTTGCCGGTTTGTGCTAAAAAACACAAAATTGATTTTGTGTATTCTTTCTCTGAAGATTCTGGGTTTTTCTACAGTGTATGGTACACATGGAGAGAAGTACAAAAACTAGCAGTACCGGTACACGTAGTCTGTGTGTATGTATGAAGTATTGTACTGATGCTGCCGCCTGTAATTGTACGTACTTAGGTACACACTACACACCTACGACACAGTCTCTTTCATCCATCATTGATCATTGGCGATTCAATTGTGTGTTTTTATAATAAAAAAATTAAAAATACTACAGAGTACCTTTTTTTTATAAAAGTAACCCATAATATCCATAGCGTGTGTGTGTGTGTGTGTGTGTGTGTGTGTGTGTGTGTGTCAGTCATTGATTTACTTGATTGATTGACCATTATTTGATCATGAGGTTGCCCCTGGTCTCTCATAGCTACCTACTACTAGTGTCATATACTTATTTACTATTCTTCGTCTTGGTGCTGTTTGTTCTTGTTGCAGATGAGTGCTGTGACAGTAGTTTTTGCTACTGCTACTGCTACTGCTACTGCTACTCATGTTGACATTGATGCCAGAGAGGAGGAGGAGGAGGAGGATGCTTTGAAATATTCCTTGCATGAAAATAAATCAGAGGAACGAGATGCTTTTTGTAGCGACAACAACAATGTCCAAGGGTATGACAATGACTGTCCCTCCATGATGAAGACGACATACACAAAAACATCAACATCTGCTTCTGCTGCTGCTGCTGCTGCTGAACCTACTACTGTTTCTTCTTCTTCTTTGTCTTATAGAGATGCCTGCAGATTCTATCTTGCCGAATCTTCTATACCCAATGCGGGCTTTGGGATATACACTGTAGACCACATACCCTCCAAAGTACCACTCACCAACGAGGCAGATGCACCGTCCATTGTCGTTACGGATTCTCAGCTGCATAATTCTGGAACGGATAATAGTGGTGATATTCTATGGAACCATGCAGATTATTTTTGGGATGGATCAGGGTCTGGAGAATTTGAAGCTCATTCCGTCGAAGAGAGTGTCATTACGTTTGGGTCACTTTGTAATTATCATACATTTCTCAAAAATGTCAAGCCTTTTTCGTCTCGATACAATGATGTCATCATGACCATCATGACTTCTGGACAAGAAAAAAATGTTGGTTCATCGTCGGGTTCACCTGGGATGGGTGCTTATTCGTACTACGATGGGTATGTCTTTCACTCGACAAGAGACATACAAGCAGCCGAAGAAATATTTTGTGATTATGGTGAGGAATGGTTGGATGGTAGGGACTTTGGTCAAAGTGTGGCCCGAGAAGAAGAATATAAACTAGCAGCAGACATTGTCTTGGAAATAAGAAAAGGTCTAGAGGAACCCTTGCAACAAGTACGTGAAGGTGGTCATGATGGTGATGCACAAGTACAACAACAACAACAACAACAACAATTGGATAGGGTCCTTGTATCCATTCAAAATGTTGTCCAATACTTCAATGGTCGAATCCATAAACTATTGCCGGATTCTCTTGCATCCTTACAGGCATTGGACCATGCTTTGGATTCACAGGCTGTTGCAACTCATTTGGCATTTCATACAGTGCACAAGAGAACGGTGGAATGGATCAAATCCCATGGACAGTGTCTTGATAATTTAGTACCACAAGTATCGACTTTGCCACATGCTGGAAGGGGAGCCTTTGCTCAGAGATTTATTGGAAAGGGTCAAGTCATTGTACCAGCTCCTTTGTTGCAAATTATGGACTTTGAATCTTTGAACATTTATGAATTTGCCTTGGATGAGGAGGGACGTCCATATTTGGTAGAGGCGGTGGCGGATGATGATGACACTGAAATGGAGCAAGAACATTCCATCATGGGACAACAATTGCTTGTGAATTATTGCATGTCTCATGAAGAAACAAGCATGTATTTGTGCCCTCAAAGCAATGCCATTCTATTGAATCACTGTTCGACAAGGAAATCCTACGGTGGGGACTGTGAAAGATACAACCAAGCATTGGATGCCAGTGCGAGAGGGGCCAATGCTGAGTTGAGATGGGCCATTGATTGGGATCCTGATACAAGGGAATGGTTGAATTTTACAATCGATGAAATGAAGGAACAAGTCAAAAATGGAAAACGAGGTCTATCCTTGGAGGTTGTGGCCACAAGAGATATCCATCCAGGAGATGAAGTGTTTCTTGATTATGGCAAGGGTTGGGAAGAAGATTGGGAAGAACATGTTGAAACCTTTGTGCCGCCAAATAGTCGTGGTAGCCATGATGGAGAATATGTTCCAATCAAAGAATTAAATAATGATCTTGAGAACAACATCCGGACAATAGAAGAACTACAAAACAATCCCTATCCTGACAATGCAAATCTTGCGTGTATTTATTGGCCCGCTGAGGAGGAGGAAGTTGTGGATGAGAAGTCTGCAATAATCGATAAGAAAGGAAGTGGAATGGACTGGCAGACAGATGGCAGCATGTATCATGAAAAACATCCAGATTACGAAACATATGGCCTGTTATGGAAGTGTCATGTAGTAGAAAAGATACCTAGAGAGGATGGTTCTGTTCATTATACGGTGGAGATCTATAGTACTGACGGCATGACAGTTTGGGCGGCAAATGAAAAGCAAAGGATCCTAACCAACTATCCTCTAAAGTCTATGCAGTTTGTTCCATCCAAATACTCAAGTGACCAGCACCTTTTAGGCGCATTTCGTTCCTACATTCGTATCCCTGATGAATTATTTCCCAATCAATGGAGAGATGTCTGATGCAGATTTGTATAAGAGGTGAAGAAGGAGTTGGTTAGTTAGGAAGCAACTCATTGGTATATTCCATTATGACGTTCTACTGACTGTGCTGTACAGAATGAAAATGTAGAAAATAGAGAGGATTGTAATTATTTGTACCAGGGTAATGTGTATTTATTTTTATGTACAAAGAGTCCCCGTTCAATACAGTGCATTAGTGTGATACATTTTTCTTTTTTTATTTAGCCGACCGGGTGTACTGTATTTGTTTTTTGCAATGAAATCGCTTCATTTTATAGCTATATTAGTCCACCAATGCCGGTCATTTGTACAGCACCGTACAGTACATGGGGCGAAATGCGAAATATACATACGCAATAGTTGTTTGGTACCCAAAACTGCAAGTACGAGTACACACACTCAACCGACCCTAAGTGGTAGGAGAGATAGATAGCGGTGTACTGTGTGTAGTAACAAAGCAACGGCTCTTTGTGATATAGAGAGGCCGCACCACCAAACACACACAGTACACACAATTCAAGTTTTGTCACATTCACACAGAGAGAGAGAGTAAATAAAAAACACACAAAGAGAGATTTTCAGTTTTCATCTTTGTATAATTCATTAATTACTTCACAAAACATTCTCTTATTGTTATACTCACCGAGGTTCCAATTTATTTATCTTTTTCAATCTAAAAGAATCATGACAGAACCTACGAAACAAAGGAAAGTTTGGCCGGTGTTATCCCTTCTTGCATTAATAGTGCTTGCTGGCATTGGATATTACCTCGATCCCGAAGGTGAACTCGTGCAGGAATTAACGGGCATTCGTTTGTCTGCTCTGAACCGAGGTGAAAGTCCCGCTGTTTCACCCATTGCAGAGCAAGCTGCTGGAGAACAGCCAGTAGTCCCGCAAGTTGAAATCCAAGAGGCAAATGAGAACCCTCCAGAAGTTGTTACCAAGGTGGAAGAGGAGGTTGCCAAGACGGTGGACAAAAAGCCCGAGGAACCGAAGGTTGCCCAAGATATCCCAGAGCCTCCTGCGAAAAAAGAAACTGATCAAGTTCCTATCAAACAAGACAGTCCAGCAGTAGAGCCCGAATACAAGTTTGGAGATCTTCGTGCAGCAGTTGGACGTAGAGATACTGCTCAGATCGTTGCCATTTTGCGAAAAAAGCCGGACTTTGTTCGGATGAAGGATCCCAATGGCTGGGGTATAGTTCACGAAGCCGCTCGTGCGGGCCTTACTGAGTCTGTTAGAGCACTCGTAGAACATGGAAATGTAAATTTGTTGGACAAGGCCGGTAAAAATGGTGACCTTCTAGCACTTGATATTGCCTTGCGGTACCTCAAATCCGAAACTCACCCTACAGTTATTTATCTGAAATCAGAGACTGGCAAGTTGTTGAAATCTTCCAAGGTTACTACCACTGGTGTTAGTGGTAGTGGTAGTGGTAGTGGAGGTAGCTCTCAAGGAGACGAACTGATTAAAACGGATGACGGGTTGGTTCTTAGACCCTCGAGTTTGTTGGAAGCAGCCCTCAAGAATGATGTCCGTACAATGAACAAAATTATCAAGGAAAGGCCACACTGGGTGGATAGGAAAGACGCCAACGGATGGAGTGTTCTGCATGAAATGGCTCGTGCAGGTCGACTTGAAGCTGTGAAGTTTTTGATTACCGAAGGAAAGGCCAATGTAAATGCCAGAACATCTCGTGAAAACAACGGTGGAAGTGTTTTGTACCACGCAGTCAATAGGTTAGGAAATGATCATCCTGTTGTTCGATATCTAACCTCTGTGGGGGCGAAACAAATCGCACCGGGTGAAAAGGATGAATTGTAGAATGAATAATGTACTACAACTTCACATTACTCTGAGTCCAGTAATACGTATAGTCAGTAAGTAACCAAAATCAAAGAAGAGTTTTACAAGCAGAAAAACACACTTTGTAGTAAAGAGATGAAAAGGATAAAACAAAACAAAAATTTATTGTGTATTTTGATTGAATTTTGGACTATTTCCTCTCATGTTACTGATAATACCCACAACACATGCACATGTCACATCCTTTCCGTCATGAGCTCGAGTTCCTCGGTCCATGCCAACAACACCCTGTTCCTTCCTTTCCATTCAACATCACATCATCGTCATTCATCATATCTCAACCTCTCCCCGAACGTTTTCTACTTCCAGCTGTGCCTTACGGAGGGCCTTTTCCAGCTGAGCAATCTTTCTATCCTTCTCCATCAATTCTTCATTCCGGATCTCTTCTCTTGCAAATGCATCATACACACTTTCAGGCTTCGATTCGAAGGCTGACTCTTGGAGCAGGAACGACTTACTTTTCTCAGTGACCCACATCGTTCCCGTTTCATCTGTAATGGGACGTAACCCAGCAAATGTGCGTGAGCTGTCGATATGAACATAAAGACTGGAGAAAAATTGCAATTCTTCTTCTCCATTCAAAGCCATTGGAGAGTCTGAGGGGATTAAAGTTGAGTGCATTGCTTCATGCAGCAGTGTCAATTCTGTTACCATTCGTTTTCTGATTGGTACAGTTGGAATTCCAGAGAATGAATCCTCCCATGACTTTTGGATTGCAACAGAATTAGATTCGCCACATAGCACTTTCAAAAGTCCTGTTGTTTCTTGCCCCGCGCAAAGAAGACTAGAGACACTGGCATGAATATACGGGAGACATTTATACACTATTTCGTGTATGTGGTCACGAAACAAATGAGGATATTGTGAAATCTTGGCGTTTTCGTGGGCTATGGTGCACGAATATTCATCTACAAGATATAGATAACCTTGATTTGTGATGGAAAAAGTGTTGGCAATCTTACTGGCACATTGTGAAATCAATGTCAGAACTGGAGTCAGGGGATCATCAATAAATGCTTGTTGAAGTTCCTGCACAGCCAACACGAAATTCGTGGCAACATCACCGTACTCATCGCCTCTAAGGCGCAAAACTTCCAAAATATCTTTACCAAATTCAACCGGGCCATCCTCATTAAAACTACTCGTGAAAAAGTTAGAAAAAAATGATTTCAAGTCGTCATTTCCCGATTTGAGTTTGTCACTGTAACAAACTGCGAACCACAGTATTTTACAAAGTTCCAAGATCTGACGACCATAGCGTTGGGCAATGTCCGCATCTATTTCTGTTCCAAGGGAATAATCTCCTCCGTTTTTCCGCTTCAGTTGGTACGGTAGAAGTATAAAAGTAAAAGGTGCATGATTTATGAATTTGCCATGAGGATCAAAGCATTCTCTTAGAGCTTCCGTTGCTGAGTTGGTTAGGCGCAACTGAGTCTTAAGTCCTATTCTCCCTAAGCGTGTTGGCTCAAATTCTGTTTCAGGCGTGTTGTCACTTTCAAACTGTTTACCCTTTATTTTTGCGATCAGCTCTCTTTCATCCTTTGCATTTGTTAGCAAATGATTAATTTCATCTGGCAGGGGGGTCGCAGAGAAAAATGGATGTGCTAGAATCACTTTCATATCAATGAACTTCCTGATGTGAATAGGCGACAATATATGAATGAGAAGATCTTGAGCAGCGACATCCGCTATGTTTTGCGATACAAATGAGTGCGCAATATGGATGTCCCACTTTGCAAGGATTTCAGCCGAAGTTATTTCACCTGTCTTCTTACTAGTAAAAAAGGATCCGTCGCCAGAAAGCATTTGAAAGAGAAGGATACCAAAAGCCCATACATCCAAACTCTTGTCAAAGTCGATTAGATCATACGGTAGCTGTGGCAAGGCTTGCATAGTTGCTTCATCCAAATGGCAGTAACATTTCTTCACGTAAACTTCATGTGTAATGGGATCGATACGAGGCTTGATCAAGTCTTCAGGAATTTCGACGTTTTTCAATTTCATCACAACTTTCCAATATACATTGTACTGCTCAAGTTGGGATCTATCTAACTTAGTGAACATTTCAGGAGGTAATTTGCTAGAGTCAAACAAGCATCTCCCTCCAGGAGTTATCGCGCCCAGTTTGACGTTATTACTTCCTCCGAGCCCCAATGGTACGGCAGAGGAAAGACCGCTGAGTTTGAAAGTTCTTTCGAGGATTCCATCTTTATAACCAAGAAACACAAGTATGTGACTAGCAGAAAAGCTACCATGTATGAGTCCGTTCTCATGAAATTCCATCAGAGCATCTCCCATCTGGGAAGCTGCTTTCTTAATGTCCGACAGAATCAAATTATCTTGAGTCAGAGTATCATTGAGGCTGCCACCACTGGCATGAGGGAAAACCAATGCAAAAGGATATTGCGTTATATCGATAAACTCTGTTCTATCCGTTGCTCCTTGACGCAATGGCAGTTCCTTGAATCTCTGGTGCATGCGATCAACAGCATATTCATCATCCAATTCCCCATCAATGTAATCCGGCTCAAAAGTTGTCAGAATTTGCAATACATGTGAAGATGAGTCAACAACATTTAATTCTTTGCGCCACTTTATTTCTCTTTCAAAATCTAGTCTTTTCTTCATAAACTTGAAAACAACCGGAACTACCTCGATTTCATAGTCAGACCTATTCTTTAGTTCTGTCGTTGGATCGAACATCCAACTAGATCTGGATCCTTCATCTTTGGGTTTCTTCAAAAGAAATTCCAATTTAGTTGCATGAATCATGATGCTGTCATTATTGTTATTACGACGAAGCACAATCGATGAAGTAGACTTTGGAGAAAAATCGTACATGCCAGCAAAACAACAGTATTTGTGAAACATGATCTTTTTGCAGTAAACATTTGCATAGTTTTGAATTGTAAACTGGTCCTTATCCCATCTGAAGCTCCCTTTGCTCGTAAATGTGTCCGAAGGAATCGTCATTTCACTCAAACGACCAAGTTGCTCATGACTAAGGTTGTCAATAATCCTTTCCACTGAGGAACAATAATTATCAGATTCGTCGTTCGAGTTCACAAATATTGTTAAAAAGGCCCAAACACGAGAGCAAGCGTCACTTAAAAAATCAGTGTCTTCAGTCTCGTCGTCACCATCGGTAGCTTCCAATTCGTTGAAGCCGAGCTTGAAGTGTATTGGATCCATTGGATGGTTCTTTATCCAGTGGTATGATAATGCAGTTTCACCAGTTATCTCTGCAATAATTTGTTGCTCTAACGAACTTATGAATTCTTTGTCTATCCGGGAGTTATATAACGATCCTTGAATCTCCGCTACAGGCTGAAAGGGAGAAATTTCGTAACTGAAAAGAAGTTCTTTGATTGCCTTCCATGCCTTTTCAAAATATCGAGGGGAAATGATTTTTATTAACTTTCTCCTAAATCATTAAGGGCAAATAAATCTAGTTGGAAATGTACTTACATCAATCTCTTGCTTCCTTACTTCATTGGGAATGTTGCGTCGTACGCTGTGGATATCCAGTGCCGTATATTCATTCATTGAACATTTATGTAACGCTGTTTCCGGGCAACGTTTGAGAATGTCGTGAATTACCGAATAAGGTGCAGCATGGAACGCAACAAAAATTTGCAAGCAGTTTAATCCGTAGGTAGAATCAGAACAAGCTAGAGTTTTTGTCAGGCTGATCGCTGCCATTCCGACTAAATTTATTTTTTTCATTGTGCTGTAACTGGTTTGCACTGTTTCTTCTTCATCTTCAGAAGTCCAGCCATTATTAGGAGCAAAGATAGCACCACAAAGTGAGAACTTTTGCAACCGTACAACTACTGTTTGTTTTTTAGCAAGATCTCTAACTTTTTGTCTAAACTCAGGCGTATGAGTAGCTGAGTCAGGAGCAAATTGCTTACTTTCTTTAGAACCATGGGCTTCGGCAAGTTCCGCATTAACAAACAGAAAATTTCTGTCCAGCAAGAGATGAAGAGGCAAATTTCCTTCATTGTTCAAAATCGTGGCAGCTTCTGAATCATACCGGAGAAGGAGGTCTAGCATTTCCAGGGAAGCATTGTTTTTTGCAGCAAGGTGCAAAGGTGTATTACCAGAAGCATCCTGCATCTTTAAACAAATAGAGCCATCAATTTTTATTTTTCTTTGCTTTGTAGCACCTTGTTGAATTTCGTCATCGTCTTCAGTTGGGATCCCTACTGCACCCTTATCGTCATCCACAATAGATTCAAAGTAAAGTAGAGTCTGTATCATCTCTCTAGTATGGGTCCTACTAATGAAGGGATTGGCAAAAGCCATATGAAGAGGGGTTCGAGAAGACTCAAAACTTGAGACGAAAAAATCGTCATCTGGAATGAGGAAGTCATAAAAATCGCGAATGAATAAGGCGTCGTCAGAAACAGACCCCTTTGAAAGTTGCGTGAGGCTCCTAGGGTTGCTCTCCACCAGAATTTTGATGATTTTCGGCGATGATGCGACGAGAACAGCACAGTGGATTGGAAGCATACCACGCGCATCTGCAACATCTGATGCACAAGATGCTACAAATCCTTCTTCCTCTTCAAACCCATAACGATCAATGTTCTGAAGAAGAAGATCCATCAATACTGCCGGAGGAGAAAAAATGACTGGATCCTTTGGAGGTGACACTGTTGCTGCCCCCGTCTGAGCAATATGGAGCGCTTTGGTATATTCTAAACTATTCCTTTCAAATACTGTGCGAAACAGTACGTGGAGAGGTGTTTGTCCAAGAGCGTCACGTGTTACTAATGCTGCTCTATTTGCATTGATAATGGTCTGAAGGGATTTGATGGTCAAACAAGAAGCAGGTCCCTTGTCGCCTTCACCTTTCAGAGGAGCGGGGTCAAGAATATTCTTTGCAAGAAGTTCAATGGCATAGTGAAGCGCTGTCCTATGTAGTTTTCCAGATGGATGTCTGTCCCTCATTGCAGCAACATCATAGTCACCTGCGGTACCTTCGTTGAGCAGTAAAGAGATTATATTGGACGATCTATGAATATGATGTAATGGAATAGTGTCGGTGGAATATCCAATTGAGGTGGTTTCACCACCAGCACCAAAACACCAATGAAGTGGGTTACGTTTGAAGCAGTCCGTGGATACAACGCTTGAAGGATAGCCTTTGATCAGAGCTTGAATTACTTCCTTCGGAGCACCATTCTTAACAGCATAGTGAATAGGCAGCGCTCCAAAGATTTTATCAGGTATGGCTAAAGGTGAGGCAGGAATAAAAACATTTAGGTATTGGTTCTGTTCTTCTTTGGGCAACTTCTTCCTGAGCACACTTGGAAGTGGTAGTTCCACCTTTTCTTCTTCCTCTTCACTTTGACCTTCTACTTCATACCTCCAAACCTTCTCATCGACCGTGCGGCTGAGTCGTTCAATTAATTCCACGTGTCTAGAAGATGTATGATTCTCAAGAAGAATATGAAGAGGAGTCCTTCCATTGTTATCTCTTGAAATAACACCCATGGGATATGCCTCTGCCAGTAGTCCAATAGATTTAAGGTTATCACTCACGTTGGGATCAGGTTTGCCTGACTTGTTGTTTCCAGTAGGATGTCTTGCGGCAATGTGTAGAGCAATAGAGCCATCCTTGTACGACACTGACGCTCCTTCTGGAAAAAGATGACAAAGAGCTGCTATGACATCACTCGGACAATTTAAGTGCAAAGCCAGGACAAGAGGAATGAAACCATTTTCTTCCGTTCTTAGTTCATCAATCAACGACTTTCCTGGAACGACGTTTATAGGCAACGGTGATACAAAAAAAGATCTCTTGTCCTTTTCAAAGTTATCAGTAACAGTACAGTTCTGTGTGAGATAAGTAAGAACAGAATCTTGCCAAGCACGTCGAGAGGGTATCGGGCCCTTGGCAATCAAGGCATGGAGTTTCGTTTTGAATTTGTGCTTCTCCATGTGAACATCAATACTTTCACAGTGCGATATCGAAAATGATGATAATAGTAAGAAAGGAAATGATGGAAATATGGTTTACTACTGCCAGTGTTGTTACAGTGTTTTTAAAAGTGTTAACTTTTTACAATTTCCTGTTCGCCGAAGGAGAGATGCCAAAGGTTCTTGGATCGCTGAATATATATAATTTAGCCAGTCCAATGAATCTCAGAACATACACGATAGAGAATACTGTGTACTCTACCTGTTTTCCTGCTGTACAGTACTGTACTGTACGGTCCCACCAGAATAGATTTTTTATTCCCTCCCCCCCACCATACAGATGTAAATTAGAACAGTGCAACTGTACCGTTTGCTGTAGAGCGTACTCTACCTTCTGGTACGTACCATTTATTAGTAGCCCTACCTCCTTGGGTGCTGGGGTACAACGTACGACGGGTAGTTTAGATTAGCAATGTCGACTGTATGTACTGTAAATCGTAAATCTTCTTAGTGTGTAGTATAGTACTGTTGTAGAGGAGCTTTTCCTGCAACTACTGTACTACCGCACTACACGTACCAACCATCACAGTAGCTGCTACGATACCACCTTGAAGGTATCCTTGGGGGGGGAAGACGTGAAACAACAACATGATATCCGGCTTGACATCATTTTTTTTCTCTATTTTCCGACCTCTCCATTGTTAGACGGTAACATTTCTTCGCATTGATTGAACACACTCAAAAATATGAAGCTCGCTCTCCTTGCCTCCTTTGTCGCCTCTGCTGCTGCGTTTGCTCCCTCCAAGGTTGCTCAGACTTCCACTGCCCTCAAGGCTTTTGAAAATGAACTTGGTGTCCAGCCCCCTCTTGGATTCTGGGACCCCCTAGGCCTCCTTGACAACGCTGATCAGGAACGCTTCGATCGTCTTCGCTATGTTGAGATCAAGCACGGACGTATTGCCATGTTGGCCGTCCTTGGGCATATTACGACTAGTTCAGGACGTACTCTTGGAGGAAACATTGATTTCTCTGGAACTGCTTTTTCATCCATCAAGACGGGACTTGCCGGATTGAGTGACATTCCACAGGCTGGATTGTTGCAGATTGTAGCCTTTGTCGGTTTCCTCGAACTATTTGTTATGAAGGATGCAAAGGGAACTGGAGAATTTCCCGGGGACTTCCGCAATGGCATTGACTTTGGATGGAGCAATTTTTCAGAGGAAGAAAAGATGCAAAAGCGCGCCATCGAGCTCAACAATGGCCGTGCTGCTCAAATGGGTATTCTTGGATTAATGGTTCATGAAAAGATCGGAGGCGACCCATACATCATCAATGAGTTGCTAGGATATCATACTGTTTAAGTTTTCTTTTGTATTTGGTTGGAATTTCTACACGTTTACTGTCATTCTTGTGGATGCTGTTTTACTGTACTACAGTATTTCATCTTACGTAAATATTGAACACTCATTATTTATCTATTCATTATATTTCGTCTGTTGCCTATCTGTACAGTAGAGCTCTGGGAAAATTCGAAAAAGAGAGAAAATGCCAAGAAGTACGTTCAAAAATCCTCTTGTCTGCCTCTCTATGCCATGCCATTTGGTTGTTGTATTTCTACTTTACTGTATTAGATACATACAGTACCACTACAAAAATACCTCTCTACTAGCTCGTCTTGCGTGTCGAATAGGCCGACTTGTTATTGGAACTCGTCAATGCCAAAAGTGCATTCACAAGAGTCCCTCCCACAAGAAGAAACACCACCAAACCCGTCAAAAAACTATTGGCTGTAAATTTTGCCTTACCAAAAGTATCTTGGTTGTACTTTTCTTGAAATTCTTTCTTTTTGGTATTCATGCCTGCTGCTGAAAACGATTGTGCTTGTTGTTGGCCAACAATGTTGGGGTGCTTTTCAACATCATTTGTCAATATCTCCGAGGAGGAGGAGGACAAGGACGAAAATGCCCTTTGGGGTCGAAACACAATGGATTGTGTCAAAGTAACAGCCTCATGTCCACATGCCCATCCCGCAACCAAATCAACCGAGTGTTCATGCTGTATATCATGTTTTTTCAAATTCGCAAATATGGAAAAGGGAATGATAATCTGAAGTTTAGCTCCTGTCTTGTAACTGTCATTTGCTCTGCCATGAATACGAGTGTCCCCACAACCACTGTAGTTGGAAGGAGAAAGAAACTTTGCTCGAATCCTATCGCCATTCGAATGTGGATTCTCTCTTGTGACTTCTTCTTCTTCTTCCTCTGGTGTAACTTTGACATCAAACACATACTGCAAGTCCTTCAAATCTGGATCTGCCACCTTGAGCTTCACAAAATATTCCAGTATTACGTCATTATTATTTTCTTCTTCTTCTTCTTTGTTATTATAGACTCCTGTGTCCATCATGTACACAGTCTGTGGTTCAGAGGATAACGACAATGTGGAGGATTCTGTAAGTAACGATAAAACATCCTCTTGATTGTCGCCACCATTACCACTATCGATATGCTTATTATTTGGATATTGATAAACTTGAATTGAAACATCATTGGGATGAGAACTTTGTGCAAAAGGTACAATGAAATGATTCATGACCACTTCTGTGGGATCTCGAATGTCAATCCAACAAGACGATTTTCTATCCACAAACCAAGATGCAAATGGATGTGAAGGCTTTAGGAGACTCGCCAATACTACTAGTGACAGTACCACCATTGGAAGCCGTTGTAGTCTTGCAACAATCATGATGGAGGTTTCAAATATTTATATATATATATATAAAAGCATGGAACATCAAAAATATAAAAATAAACCGTTTGTGGCCCGTTGCCCGGTACCTTGGTTTCTGCACTGAAGATTTACATACTGCTGTACTGTGTACGCCAATCACCACCAGTCACAATGCTGTAGTAAGTGTAGTACTGGTACTTCTTACGTAAGGGGGACTCTTTCTATCTCTGTAGTGTGCTCTACTAACTGCTCTACTACAGTACTCTCTACAAGTAAAGCTAGCTCTAGAGTACAGTGTAGAGGTAGAGAGCAGATAGATGCATGACATGACAACCAACAATCCTTGTAAAAAATACAGTATTACAAACACCTCTTCAAAAAACACTTCGCACTTCGTACTGTGCCACATCTGAGAAAAAGGCAGGGATCAAGAAAGAATCAAAGAAACATGCGACAATTTCCACATCCGAGTAACACATGCTCCACCATGAAAGTCAATTACATGATTATATCCTTTGTACTTGGTGCTTTGGTTTTGAATTTTCATCATGAGAATAATACAGATGTTCCAACCAAGAGCAGTGGCAATGGCAGCAGCTATTCTACCAGCAACATCATGTTGTTGTTTGGCGGGATTTCTATTGCAAACGCTTTTCAATTATCACCTGCAATGATATTGAGATCAAAATATTCTATGGAACCATCATTTCCGTCTTTTCATGTGAATTCCTTCATGGCAGCTCGTAGTAGTGGCAGTACTAGTAGTGGCAGTAGTGATGATAGTAGGGTTGGTACATACAATAGATCCTCTTCGGGACGGAATGCAAGTAAAACTTATTCATCGTCCAACCCAAAGGCACATATTGCCATTCCAAGAGATGCTATAGCTGGAAGCAGTGAAAGAACCGAAGTGAGTCGATTAAAATTTGTAATCAATCAACTTAGGGGAAATATGCAAGAGAGTGAAATGAGGGCATCGGCAGCTGAGAATCGAGTGGCTATACTGCAACAGCAAATGAAAGAAATGGAGGGGAATAAGATTCAATATATAAAAGAAAATGAAGGCTCTTTGAAACAGAAGAAAACACAGTCCATGGTACAGCAGCAGCAACAACAACAACAAGAACGACAACAACAGCAAGAACGACAACAAAAAGCACGTTTGGACAAATTGAAAAAAGAGCACGAGTAAGTACCTGCAGTACGCACGCACGTACGTGTACATGTATGTATGCACTTTGTCTAGAGGCTCTATAGGATGCCATCCATTCCCCTCTCACCCAATCTTATCTTGTTGATCCAATAAACGTTGGTTTAGAAACGAAACCAAATTACTCAAGGAGCAAATGGGTATGCTAAAAAAGACATGGGATGTTTCTAAGAATACATCCGAAAAGGAAATGGCTGACATGAAACAACAGCATGCTGATGAATTGAAAGAGTGGGAATCAAAGTATAATAATTTGCAAATGGAACTGGGGATGGCGCAACGAGAGTTGGAAGAGTCAAAAGAAAAAGCAGCCAGTCTTCGACGGGAAATTCATAAGTTGGAGCTGGAAATGGCAACCAAACTGAATGAACTCAAGGGACAATTAGTCGCTGAAATCAAAGAGGTTGCAACCAAAAAGGATAATGAGATATCTGTGATAAAGGTAGAGGCTGAAAATATGAGAAACAGCATGTTGAAGGAATATGAAATACTAGAGGAGAAGCTAATAGAATCACAAAAGGGATCAAGGGCACTCATGAGAGACCTTGAGAGAGCCAAGATGGAATTGACGAGTGAATTAATTTCGTTTAAAGAGAGGACACAAAAAGAACTAAATGTTGTGCAGCAGAGACTGAAAGAAAAGGAACAAGATTTAATTGCTACGACGCAAAAGCTGGATGAAATGCAAGCAGAAAGAAAGAGTTTGAGAAAACTTTTGAGAGCTCAAGGATCCTTGATACGGGATAGACTTGCCAAACGATTTGGAAGACGCAAAGACAAGTTGCAGTAGC